>CAUYUJ010008813.1:468203-497238 GCA_963575745.1 Prorocentrum cordatum | reverse complement strand
TTGCTATCCGGTTCCGTGGAGCATAAAGGAACGTAGTAAGTAGTGTCCATGTCGTATCCTGGCGGGTGACCCCGCTCCGGCAAGTGGCCTTGCACGTCTTCACAGGTCGTAGAGACTAACACACACTGTGTGTCTGTCATGTATGTAGGAACTGTATGCATGACTTCCTCTGTTTCAGCTTCAAGGAGTGTTCTGTCATCCATCAGTTCAGCATACCACGACTTCAAGACAAAAGCATCCAGATCTTCTTCTGTCTCCTCTATGATGGTCGGAAGCCGACCATCGTTGTCCGTAGGAGGCTCCTCAGGAGCAGCTGCTGGAGGTGATTCGCTTGGTGGTGGACCATCAGCGAGTTCCTCAAACTTAGTGAGATCTTGGTCAAACCCAGCAGACGGCTTCCTGGATTTAAGACACTGGATGATACGTGAGTGTGTAAATCCTGTGATGTCATAGATGTTCAAGGCAGTGCCATCAGCTTCATAGTAATGAAACCCAGGGGTCACATCGTTATCATAGTGCACTAGTGTACAGCTGTCTGCATAGGGTGCGGCAGGCAGCTTTGTCAGGCTCTTGGCGAGTCGTACAGCAACAACGTTTTCAATACGAAAGTAGTTGCGTATGAGGTACTGAAGAGCCAAGTGCACCTTAGGTGAAAGTCGGCTCGCAGCAGTCATCTGCAGCCGACCCTGTTTCGTTGGTAGATACCCGAAAGTCATGGCGGGTTTCCCCGCTGGCAGACCGGTAGGAGGCTCCTCAGGAGCAGCTGCTGGAGGTGATTCGCTTGGTGGTGGACCATCAGCGAGTTCCTCAAACTTAGTGAGATCTTGGTCAAACCCAGCAGACGGCTTCCTGGATTTAAGACACTGGATGATGCGTGAGTGTGTAGATCCTGTGATGTCATAGATGTTCAAGGCAGTGCCATCAGCTTCATAGTAATGAAAACCAGGGGTCACATCGTTATCATAGTGCACTAGTGTACAGCTGTCTGCATAGGGTGCGGCAGGCAGCTTCGTCAGGCTCTTGGCGAGTCGTACAGCAACAACGATTTCAATACGAAAGTAGTTGCGTATGAGGTACTGAAGAGCCAAGTGCACCTTAGGTGAAAGTCGGCTCGCAGCATTCATCTGCAGCCGACCCTGTTTCGTTGGTAGATATCCGAAAGTCATGGCGGGTTTCCCCGCTGGCAGACCGGCAATAAAGGCCAATACTGTTCGAAGGGCCGTATTGTCCGATCCTATCTCGCGGACCATAAGTGCTTCGATGTACAGTGTGTGTCGTGTGTCAGGATACTGTACTCGTACTTCGCGACTGCCGACCTTCACGATGACCTGGCCTCGGTCAGGTTCGTTGCGGATGACCGGGTATGGACCACTCCATCCACCCCAGTCGTCTTTCGTGGTGGTCGGGCGATGATAGTCCACGAGATCTCCCTCTTTATAGTGAAATTCACCCGGAGCAGTAGTCTTTGTACGGAGAGCCCTGTTCGTCTTGGCAACCGCAGTGGCCTGCGTGATTGCCTCCAGACTAACCCTCCTGATTGTTTCTTCCCTTGAGTGATCTGATGATTCAGTGGGCTGATCATGATCCAAGACAGGGAAATCAGGAAGCATAGCTGGCTGTCTACCATACAGCGCATTGCACGGAGACACTTCATTATAGAAGGTAAATGCGTTGCTGGCAAACAAGGCTTCATGTAAGAGACGAGTGAAATTGAGAGGGATATTTAATCTATTCAATTCTTCTCCCATCTCGTGTAGGAGGTGTCGCAGGATGCCGTTCCTAGCTTCGATAGTTGTAGCGTGTTGGCCACGCGCTCGAATACGAAGCTCTGTTCCCTTAGCCTTAAGGATGGCCTTTGCTGTATCATTATCCAGTGCTCCTTCCCCATCGGAGTATAAGATTTTAGCAGGGCCATGTTGCATCCAAGTCGTATGATAGGCATCGAGAACAGTATGCATGGCTTTATCAGGAATCTCTGTGCCAGCTGCCCAGCGAATACAACGGTCGATGATGTGAAAAACAATATGTTCCTGTTTATAAAAGAAGAGATCACATTCGACTTCCTCGTTGAAACGTCCTGGCAGTGACACAGAAGGCATCGCCGTGTTGCCTGGTTTGTCCCAGGCTCGACATTCCCTACACGAGTCACAAATGCCTTTGATCAGACTCAAACGGGATTCACCCAGACCAACCTTGGTTAGAATCATCCGCATTTTTGGCTCCTTAGCATGAAACCATCTCAGGTGGAGTTTGCGGAGTTCTCGCTGCACTACAGCTGGGTCGAAGCTGCGCAGGTTTTGAAGGCTGAGCTGAACGTCGAAGCGAGTCCAATCAGGGAGCCTGGGCCTTGGCCTCGGCTCTGCTTGAGGCTGCGGCGGTGGTGGAGGATCTCCTCCCTCCATGCGTCCGCGCCTTGCTGCAACTTGTGGCAGTCTACGGTGATCGTCAGAACTGCCAGCGCCACTGTTGCCACCATTAGCCCCGTCGGCTCTGGTAATGTCATGGCTGCTGGCGCCTGCGGTTGGATCGCCCTCACCAGGCCGTGGCGGCCTAGGCGCGCGTATGCGCGCTCTCGCGGCCGGCGCCGCTTTTGCGGCTGGCGCAGCTTCTGCGGCTGGAGCCGCTTCCGCGGCTGGCGCCGCAGGAGCGGCTTGCCCCGCCGGGCGCGGCTGGCCAAAGTTATCTGGCAGCTTCCATTTTTCGGCGAATCTGCATTGGCCAGATATCTTGGTGTGGTGAGGATTGCTCTTCTGATATTCCTTCTTACAGCTTGGACAGTCCCAGTAATACGGTTCAACATCATACCACCGACACATCTTCGGATCCCTGCTGTGCTTTGGTGATTGCTTGTAGTTGTTGTCCACACAGCCAGGGCACCCAAGACCGCCAGGTGGTGGTCGCCAGATTTCTCCGTTTGGGTGTCTCCGGATTGTTGGGTCGTCCAAGTCGTAGCCAGCACTGTTTGTTACGAACGCATAGCTGCGTTCACGATTCGCGAATGGATCGCGACCGTAAGCAAACAGGTCTTTGGCGATTTGCACCGCATCAACGATCAGTGACTGCATTCTGTAGGTATACTGTGCCGCCCTTGCTAGCTCTTTGTTACAAGCATTGGCGTGCACATGATTTCCTGGACAACGCTTGCCTCTGAAAGGTGCCAACAACTCTTCTTTATTTGCCATTATCTGTGTTGGCTTGCGGATGTATTGTCCAAATGAATCTTTGAGACCAGTCGTGCACTGATCAATGATTGTTTGGCAAGTGACCTTGCGTTGTGCCAGTTCCTTCCATGGCTGGATCTCATCCACCCACGTGCCCATTGGTTGTTCCCTGAGAAAGAAACGTCTTAGGTCGTCTTGTAATAGAGCAACTGTTCCACAGAACGTGATGTGAGGCAGGTCCTCTTTGTGGTGTTTAAGCCACGTATCATGATTGACCTGTGCGTTGAAGTAGGAAGGGAGTCCAGTAGTTCTGCAACTTGGCTGCAGAATCGTGATCTTGACAAAGCAAGTCTTGAGGTAGTGGAGGACTGCTCTTTGTACTTCCGAGTTTCCAAGGTCAACCATAGATATCTTGTCAAGGTTCCCGCCTGACGAGAGTCCCCTCTTGAAGGCTAATATGGATATACCACCCTTGCCCCCACATAATTCAAGCATGTCCACTTGATTGTTTCTGCCGTAGCATAACGACTGGACTATCGAGAAGACATCAGCATGTGAGTCAGCGGGTTGCCCCGCCGGTAACATCATGAAGATGTCCTCTGATTCGCTGTCCGAGTCCGAGTCGTCAAGAGGAACGTCGTTGAAATATGTGGAGCAGTCAAGCCCTTTGAGGTCCTCTCCACAGTCGTCGTTACCGTCTTCCACTTTCTTCGGGACTTTCTTCGGTTTGATGCCGGCTTCTTTGTCAGCTTTCTGCTTTTCTTTCTGTTTTATCCTGGCATCAGTGGGCAACGCAGTTTCCGCGGAGAGATCCGCTGCGGAGGAATCCGCTGTAAAATCAGGAAATGGCGGAATTTCAGGAAGGTTGTTGGTGGGTCGCGTTTGGCAACGCTCAATCGAAGGGGGAGGAGATCGATCGTCATCGACGATCGTCACACGCTTTGGGCGTGGCCTTCGCGACTCACCATTGCCATGAAGAACTGGAGCCGGAGGCTCCCAGTATAGCCGAGTACTGATGTTTGTAACCCCATCAGGTAATGGAGCTACATAATTGTACCCAGTTGGCTGATCCTGGATTCTAATGTCTTGAACGATCTTGTTCGTGTCCAGGTCGGTCGTGACCCTACGAACCACATGGTCCCATTGAGGGCCCTTCTGTGGACATTGAACGTAGTGTCTGACCTTTTTGTCAACGCGTGTACACACACTGAGGTGTACCGCACTCCGCTCATTCCTGATCATGTTGGCTTTATCGAGTTGATCAAGGAAGCGTGCAATAATAATAGCCAAAGTTTTATACCGAAACTCGGCACGTTGCTGATCTTGGCCATACCAATCCAAATCATGCTCCTTGTGTGATCCACAAGTACATTTCCATAAGTTTATCGGTATATGAGGACAAGATGTAGCAACTTGTATATAAGAACCACTGGGATATTTACTGGATCGGTCGAACTTAATACCGAAATGACAGAGTCTGATTCGTATAACGCTTAGCTTCAAATCTTCGATAACATCTTTGATCGGACCCTGTTTCCAGAAATACCCGGGTGGCCCCAGGATAACTATCTGCATTCTCAGAGCACGCGCTTTGATCAGGAGATTTTGTATACGTTGATAATGTGGTCCCGCCCTCTTTCCTGGAGTACGCACGTACCAATCAGAGGGTGTGGCCACCCACAACATATTGTAGTCTCCTGCCAACAAATTTCCCAAATACTGTGTTCCAGTTGAAGTCATTACCTCATTATGGGTAATCCGGTCGCATATATATCCACGGGTTCGGAGTTCAGCGCAAGCTGTGCGAATATCTTCGATGACGAGGCATTTTGAATGATATTTTTCTTCTCGGGCCTCAGCGCGGCCAACGTATGTCGCGAGGAGGCCGGTATTCGGCTTCTCTTCGCAAGCGAGCGCCGCCGGCGCGCCCGCCTGCCCCCGTCAGAGGGGCATGCTGTTAGCGGATGGCTCCGCAGGAGTCACTGGTGCGGCTACGCTCACAGTCTCCACGCGGGTTGGCCCCGCAGAGTCCGACGAACCTCCGCCCGTGCAGCTTGGTGGTGGTGGCGGTGTCGCGGGTGACCCCGCTTGGTTCTCAGGCGTCCACTTATTCACCGCCTCCTGGACTGCCCAGAATATCTTAGACTTCAGGGCATCCTTCATGTGTGGCCAGGTCCCTTCAGGACACTGTTGGCCTTCCCACCAGCTGTTCAGCGTCCTGTCCACGATCGCACGGGTCGTGTCTTCCAGGAGCTGCTTGTCGAGATACGGCTCGACAATGTACGCATCAGTCGTAACGGTCAGGGACTGTCCCATCGCGGGTTGCCCCGCTGTGGTCTCAGCGGGTGGCCCCGCACTTACACCGGCGGGTGGCCCCGCATTGACGGAGTCCTCGTCGTTCTCCGTCTCGGTGTAGCCATCACGACTACTGCGGATTGTAAAGGTGTTCGTGACCGTCTGGCTTTTAGCCCCGTCATACAACCCGCAGGGAATGGCTAGATGTCCTGAGGGGGTTTTCTTCGCCCTCAGGACCTTGGCGCCCTTCCCCAGCTTAAGAGTATAATCTCCGCTGGGGAAGATAACCTTCTGGAAGCCTGGCTTCAGCACGATGATTGTGTCACGTGCTTCCATGGCGCCCAGGCCCCAGATGGCTGGGAGGTTTGCACCTGAGCCCTCTGCGATGTTGGAAGCATACTCCTCGATGCGGGGGCTTGCCTCATTGGCGTATTGCACCCCGATCTTGAAGTTGCCCATTTTCCGACAGATCGCAGCACCCTCACCGACACCGTTGATGTAGAGGGTTTTGCTCAGTGTGCATATGGCCGGTCTGTGATTGTACCTGGCCATAACCTCCTGGAAGGTTCGTGCTGTATTAGCTCCGATGATGTTCACGTTGGAGCCAATGTCTAGCATGAACGATATGCAGGGCATTCCGTCTTCGTCGGGGAAGAATGTCCCTGTCCGCGCCGCCAGAGCCATCGTACCATGGTCATCAGGATGGTACGTAATCTGTGAACCGAGCATGCCTTTCAGTAGGCGTTGTTCCAGCACCCACTGGCTCATTGTTAGCTCGGTGCACCATATTTGCTCATATTGGCGGCGCTCCTCCACGGTAATTGGTTCCTGTTCGAGAACCCAATAATTCGCAGAGAGTGTGGAGGTCCACTCACCTCCTGGCGGAAGCGCATCCGTGACGTCACGTGTGTAGGTCAGCCCTTCCGTGTTGATCATGAAGTATTGTGGAATTGGGCTGCCTCCGCGCTCTCAGCACTGGCCCGGCTTCTAGCGCTTACCGGACTCTCTACACGTGAGGTTCTGGATCCGCCTCCGCTCCTGCCACTCCGCCTAATATTGGCCTCCATTGCCCTCAGGAATCCCGGATTCGGAGGTCCATTTGCGGGTGACCCCGCTTTGGCGGCAGGAGCCGCTTCGGCGGGTGGCCCCGCTGTGGCGGCGGGAGTCGCTTCGGCGGGTGACCCCGCTGCTGGGGGCCCCTGTGCTCGAAGCGTAGGCAGGATCGGCATCTGGATGCCTTGCTCTGGCGCTGCGGCTCGAGCCTCTAGCGCCTCCACTGCTTCCCGCAGCCGACGCAGTTCCCGAGCATCCACCACGTATCTTTCCTGCTGGCGCGCCTGTTCCGACTCAGCGTCGCGCTGTCCAGCATACGGAAAGTGTGCTGTGATTATGCCCGGCCACGACGACATACAGCGCAGGGTGCCTCGTTTGGCGCACCTGGTCGCTGATTGCGGACGTGCTGCTGTGCAACACGATCCCAGCATATATCGTGGAAGAAGTGCCCACACGCCAGTCTCCACACCGTGGTGCCCATCTCGTAGGGGTCCATACAGATTGGGCACTGTGTGAAGTTGTAGTCTGAAATGACTGGAGTAGGCACGTCAGGGCGTGTCCGAGCCTGACGCTCGAAGGTAGTTTCACCCTCCCGATATGGCGTCGGTGGTGGCAGTCTATCTGTCTGTTCAGCGGGTGGCCCCGCGCCTGCGGGTGTCCCCGCTTGGTTATCACGCTCGATCCTTCTCTGGATCGCGCGCTGTTGGCGCAGCCTAGCGTTGTCCCGAGCCTGCTGCCTAGATGCCAGTATCGCTTGCTGCGTGTTGTGCACGTCGCGAATGTAGTCTGGCATGCTGCCCAGAGCGGCTGGCACCGCGAGACCAGCTGGCTGAACTACGGTCTCGGGGTCCGTCGGCGTGGGCATGTAGGCGTAGTGCGGCATAGACTGCGCATCGACTGCTCGTGTATACTGCAAACGAAACATCTCATTGGCCAGATTTCGAGTGTATTCGTTTGCAGGTGGCCCCGCAATCATAGGAGTGTTATTCACCTGCGCGTAGTACTCCGGGTACATCGGCGCATCCATGGCCGGTGCCTCTGCTGGTCCATGATTATCCCATCCATATATCGGGTGTGATGCTATTCCTGGAATAAATACCTGTCGATATGGATTCGTGGGATCAGCATTTGGAGCGTCGTCAGAAGTCCAGCTCCAGAGAGGCCGAAAGTCGCCATGGTTCGTAACATCTATGTTGCGGTTCCGCAACAGGCTGGGCACTCTATCAGCTTGTTGCTGCAAAAAGGTAGCCTGTGCTCTCAAATTGGCTGCCCGACGTTCGTAGTCTGAACCTTGCTGTCCGTCAGCGGGTGGCCCCGCGTATGCGGATGACTCCGCAGGCATTCGCTCGGCGGGTGTCCCCGCAGCCACTCCTCCTTCACTACCCCTCGGAGTGCCAAAGGGAGTGGTCGCCCGGAGTGCTGCTGCGAGCGCCGGATTTCCGCGAATCGCCTGGAGTCGTTGCCACAGGCTGTTCTCACTCGTTTCAGACGGCGGAGTCCGAAACGGCGAGCCACCATCTGAGCCGCCCATAGGAGCAAACCTCGCAACTCCAGCTTGCTGTGGAGGGCGTTGTGGTTGTGGTCCTAGGATGCCTGGTGGCCCCGCAGGAGGGCGCAGGTTCCTCTGCTGTGCATCTTGGATACCTGCATGCACCGCCCACGGGTCAGCACGGTATAGCTGATCGGTCAGTCCAGAAACGTCGGCTGATGTCAAATGGCTGTTGAGAGCTTGGACCCAGGACTGCTGGTCCGGCCTCCAAGGAGATGCTACCGTCGCCACCGGTGTGACTACTTGCTGCCATGAACCGTCCGAGGTGCCTACCGCGGGTGTCCCCGCTCCTGCGGGTGGCCCCGCCTCAGGCATGACCTCGTCCTCCTGGGCATTCATCATGAGGACTGTCTGTGTGTCGTACGGTCGTGGAGCAACATCTTGCTCGGTCATGACCAAATTGAATGGACGACCGTCCGTCTTAGCCCAGCCCTTGAGGTACATGGCATGATCTTCCATTACCGCCACAGTTCTGTCACACATTTTAAGTGGCAGGTAGTCATCAGTGCGAATCCTGTCCGCGGGTTGGCCCCGCCTCCGCGTCTTGTCATAAAACAGCGGATTGGTCCAGGCTTCGCCGACCCGATACTTCGCAATGCTCACTATCTGGAGAATATGATCGGGCGGTATACGTCCATCGTGGCCCCGTGTCATGACTATGTCATTTGCTGATCTCCATAGAGAGAAGCCACTGGACAGCATCTTGTTGATGCTGCAGAATATGAGCACCTCCGAGTCGGGACGGATGCCCGATTGAATCCTCGGGTCGCCCGGGAGGTAGGGGCAGCCATGCACAAATTGTCGCCCCCCCTTCCTCTTCGGGTTGTCCTGTGCGAGGCATGACAGGCCATTAGCAAGGATGTCCTTGACATACTCCCACTGTGTCCCGTGGATGAAATATACTGGGTCGTCTGGTTCTTTCATCCATGTTGTGATCGGCTTGTACAGCGACTCGGGACAGTGGATGCCTGGACTGCTGTGGCCGTTCGTGGCTCTGATGAAGTACTGTGGCCTGCGTGCCGTTGGTCGAAACCTGGGAGGCAGCAGCATACTGTCATCAACGCACTTCATCTGGAGCCTGCCCTTCTGCATGCCGTGATGGTCAACCATCTCACAGCAGTTTAGCAGCACCCAATACACGAATGACGTGTGGGGCCTGCCTTTGATCAGCACCTCGTGCATTTCACGATAGTGCTTATACTGATCATTTTCAGTCCAGTTTGTCAGCAGATCATCAACGACAACCCAGCCGTCGTATGGATCAAAAGTGCTGACCTTTTCGAAGTGTCGATTATGTTTGTCCTTGTAATATGGACTGTGGCGTAGAGCCGTTGAAAACCACATCGACACCTTGGTCATCTGCTCTTTACTCGGCAAGGTTGGATCCATGCCGTTCTGTGTCATGACCTTCAGGAGTGCTTCTTTATGCTGCGCAGCGCGTAGTGGCGGCCTGTCTCGCAGCATGTTTCCCACTTTCTGCTGTTCGCGCTCCCAGTCGTTGTGGCACTTGAAATTACGACGAACCGGACAATTAATGACTTCATATCGGTCCGTGTCGTCTGGAGTGACTCGTGGGTTGATGGGCTGCCTCGGGCCTTTGTCTACAATGCCTTGCCAATACAACTTGCATTCCAAAGGAATGACCCTCAGAACAGACATTGTTGGCTGCCAGCTTGCGGGTGACCCCGCTAGTGCAGCCGGCGGCGCTTTGGCGGGTGACCCCGCTAATGCAGCTGGCGCCGCTTTAACGGGTGGCCCTGCAGAACCTGCGGCTGACGAGGCAGCTCCTGCAGATGACTCCGCGCCAGGGTTCGGGCGACCTTTGTCAGCAGCTGCATCATCAGTCAGTTTCTGTTGGTCGCCAAACTCTTTGAGGACTCTGAAGCGTTCTTCTCTGGAGAGAGTGCCTTCTGCGGGTGTCCCCGCTGTTACGGCTGGCGCCGCTTTAGCGGGTGGCCCCGCAGAGCCCTTGTCCTCCTTAGCCTTGGCGGCCGCTTCTGCCCGCACCGACCTCATCCCAGCTTCGGGCTTCGGCTGCGCTTTCATTCGTGCCGAACCTGGTCGTGGTGCAAGGCGTGGCTGATGCAGTGTTGGAGTCCAGTCACCTCGGAACGCTGCCTTAGGCTTGTCGCGAGCTTCGTCCTTGACATCGCCTTGGGTCGCCGGCGGCATCGGGGTCGATGGTCCAGCAAAAGCCTTCTTCCTCTCTGTCACGGACAGACCAGGAGGATCTGCCGGCTCAGGGTCGTCCGTCTTGGCGATCCCTCTGACCTTCGCCCGCCCCTGTGTGCCTTCGGGGCTCTTGGACGGGTGCCTTTTCGCAGGAGTCGGTGAAGACGAGGAGTCGGCTTTAGGTCTTGGCGGTGGTCTGCTGCTCTTGCCTGGTCGTGGACCAGGAGGGTCTCTAGGAGGGCCTTCTGGCTGGCCATAATCATGGATGACCTGCCTCATCTGGTCGATGTCGGCAGTACCCTTTATGGCCAGCTTGCACTTGCCATTCTCATGGCGGTAGAGTACCCTCGTGCAGAACCACTTCTGCGCCGAAGAGCTGCAGTACCAGCAGGCGCTTCCGTCAGGGAATGGATTCTCTGAACCGTCTTCCGCCGCCCACTCTTCATTTAGCTCGGTGCGGCCAGTGCCGGCGGCGGACCCGGCAGCAGAGACAACGTCTATCCACTCGTCCGCAGATCCAGCGGCTGGTGCTGCTTCTGCGGGTGACCCCGCTTCCTTGCTGGATCCTGCGGGTGACCCCGCTTCCTTACTGGATTCTGCGGGTGACCCCGCTTCCTTACTGGATTCTGCGGGTGACCCCGCTTCCTTATGGAATCGGCGGTTCCATTCCTTGAGGCGGTGGTCATTGGGAAGCTTTGCCCAATTTTCCCTGACGGTATTGGCCACCTCTTCGGTCATAGGGACGCGATCGGCCTCTGTGATGCGCTTTCCTCCTCCAGGAACCTCTTTGTTCGGATCATGGACGTTACCCGCGTCGTCTCCATGAGACCAATTCCACGGGGTCTCTCCATGGTGAGGGCTCCTGGAGGGGCGGTCCATCGGACACCTGCGCATGTGGCCTTTAAAGGGCTCACACTGACATACTTGCTTTCTGTACGTTTTGCGGTCAGTGATGATCTCCTGCTTCTTCGCCCTTTTGTCCCAGGCCTCTGGCGTCTTGGTCTTGCCGCCCTTGGTACGGATTATCGCGCCAGTCTCGTCCCTTTTGGTACAGTATTCCTTAGAATACCAGTGCCGAAGAGTATCCATAGAGTAGCCGGGGTACCATCTGATGTACCAATCCGGCACCTGCTGAGCAGATACTCCAACGGAGTGCTCAGTGCTGTATGGATAGCCCGATTCATCATGCGTAGGGCGTCTAGGAGCTGAGCGGCTCCTTCCGCGGGCTGGCCCCGCTGACGCACTACCACGTGTCACTGGCCTTTGATCGTCATGCTCTGAGTCTCGGGGAGGCGACGGTCGCCTGTCCCTCTTGGCGTACCGCATGTCCTCCGAGTCCTCTGAGCTGTCCTGGACCATGAACACGTTTTGATACGGGCTTCTGAAGTATCCGATGTCATTTAACTGCTCCATCGAGAGGTCGTTAATGTTCATTTGATCGCAACCTTGCATGAATACATCCATAGACCAAGCGGGTGGCCCCGCTGTTGTGTCTAGCATCTCTTCGGCGGGTGACCCCGCTAGAGCTTGGAGTGCTGTAAGCATCTGAGATGCTGACATGTTCGAATCCAAGTATGGACGTAGACGGGCAACTCCTGGGTGCGACAGCAGTTCGTTCATCGTCATCTGCTGCTGTGCTGGCGCACTCAAGAGTCGGATTGCTTCTGAAACCTGCTCTTGGAGCATGTCGTTATAATCTTCTTCGGATTCTTCGGAGTCGGAATACGCGGGATGGCCCCGCATTTCGTCATCGGCGTCTCCCATCTCCGAGCCAGCCCACGACGGATTTGGCAGCAACGGCATGCCAATCACTTGTGGGGCCAGCGCGGCGGTGAGTTCTTCCTCTGTTGCCGGGACAGTCTCGGCTTCGGAGACCTCGTCACCGGCGGGTGGCCCCGCTGGAAGACCGAACCAAGCATTGTACGCAATCTCATCGACCTCGTCCCAGCCGTGGAACTCGTCGAAGAGGGTCACTGCGTAGTCTTCCAGGGCCACAGTTGCTTCAGCATAGCGGGCCATCACGTAATACGTGGAGGAGCCCGCAGCGGGAGCCGCTTCTGGATTGACGTAAAACTCGTAGTCAATGTAATCTATGTCATCCATAAAAGAATTTTGAGCCAAGTGTACGGATCCCTTTCCTTTCCCCTTCGGGCATTGATCGCGCAAATGCTCTGTGCTACCGCATGTATGACACTTCATAGTATTACCAGAAGCGTCCCTAGGGTTGCCCCTCCGCCCCTTTCCCTTACCGGAGGTCCGCCTGTGACCCCGACCTTTGCCTCCGATAAGAACTTCTTCAAAAGCCATATCAGTTAAGGACGTGAGGAAAGCAGTAATACCCCTACCATGCATACGGCGTCTGCGACCCCCTTTACCACGACCCTTTCCAAATTGTTTGAAATGTCGGCGTACTGCACGTCTCACCTTTCTGACTGGTTTCTTCATAAAGCGCCTCCAACGGCGTTTTGATTTGCGATAAGCCATAAAGGCGGCTTCCGCCCTTTGCTGTTCAGAAAGGTGAGCGTCGTCCGCTGGATAGTCATTACCAGCAGAGACTATTCCATTGTGCTCATCGTCAGATGAAGTATCTGTGTCAGTGCCAGATTCAAACGGTGAGGGTGGCCGAGACCATTGAGCGGATGACTCCGCTTGGCCCCAGAGGGTTGTGCCCGAGGGCGGGCTTGCAGTGCAGGCGGCGCCTGGCGAGTAGTTCGACCAGGCGTTCGCCTCAGCTGCCTCTGCCGATGCCTGGCCGGTCTGCCCTAGAAGGGCAGTGGCCTCGCTGGGCATATCGGCTGGGTCAGCCCAGGGATTTGGCTCGCCAGGACCAGCGGGTGACCCCGCAGTCGTGGCATAGACACCTGCATGTGAGTGGTGCCCTGTGAAGATACCCGCTATGTTGCCAGGAGAGCGCTCGGCAACATGTCCGTAGTTCCTCATCCTGGTCAGCAGCCTGTCATAGTCTGCTTGTGTTCGGGGCATCTGATGATTGAAGGGCTCAAGCAGGTGTTGGGCTCGTGACGCGCCAACGCCTAACGCTCTGAAGAGAATCAGCGTTAGGATCTGAAAGTTGGGGATGACAAAGCCAACAGAGTTAGCCTCGTCACGGGCCATCTCGAATCGAGCTAATACTGAGTCGATTCGCTCGCCCCTTTCGACGCGGAAGTCGATAAGGGCCGTGCCAGAGTTGAGCTGGCGCTCATCTTCCAGATTTTCAAATTTGGTGCTCAGTAAGTACAGTATGTAGGTTACTGCATCCGTTGGCTGTCCATTGACAGTTACACCATAATTGATGATCTGGGAGGGGACCTGCATGGCGATACGACGAGCCAGACCCTGAAGGCCTCGTTGTAGTGCTGCAGCTTGTTGTGGTGGTGTCATATTGCCGCTCGTTACGTTTAACCATGCATGTACTTCGCGAACGTATTCGCGGAAAGGCGTAGTACCGGCAGGGTCCCATGTAGGGCCAGTAGTACGCGTGTCGTCCATCCCCTGCCGCATGTATCCCACAGCACATCCCATTATCACCCATAGAATGCCGAAGATAGTTATCTTGATCCAATGCATATGCATTTCGGCTTCGGTGATTGGTTTAGGCTGTGGTTTGTCAGGCTCTGGCGTGGTAGCCGTGAGGCGCCTGACCGGCACGGGATGCAGGTGGCCCCGCTGCGGGTAGCCCCGCAGGGTGACCACGTTCTCGATCGAGTTGCCGATTGGCATCTGGTGGAAGTCAGGAGTGAAGTAGCGCAGTGAAGTAGGAGAAAGCGTCTCGAGTTCGCGGGTGACCCCGCTAGCTCGATCGCGGACTGGCTCCGCTCCTCGCAGAGCCGGCGCAACATGGTATTCCACCGTGGTAGTAGTCCACCAAGTTGTGCCGTGGATTACTGGAATCAGAGCGAGAGCCAGCCACACGAGAGTGTAGCCAGCTCCGCTACCAAGTCGAAAACAAGCTGGTAAGCTTAGGTATGTAGTCCGCCTTAGGCGCTCCCATATCCCAGGCTTTGGCTCATATCGCATGAGCAAGAGAGCGAGACGAAGCATGGGATCTGGAGTATAGAGTAAGATGGGCATCGTCAATGGAAAGGATGTTTTCCGATCTCGGATGCAAGTAGTGCGCCTCGGTGAAGCACAGTCACATATCAGGCCGGGCCCGGCTTGAGCCAGGCACGGCAGCGGTACATGCTCGATTTATACCTCGCCTTTAACCTTCTCCGTTTAAAGTGACTCCACAAGGCAGGGGGCGGCGTTGATTCGCCGTAGGCGTCTTCGATCCGTCGCCCGCTGTCGATTTATCACAGGGCACTGGGCGTGCAGGAGCTTCCCGAACTAGTCAGGCTCCTCCAAAAGATCCCCAAAGCCCTGTGGCCAACCACGCCTAACCCCAAAATCGCACAGAGCCTGCCTCCAAGACGGCCAAGACGGCCCAAGGCGGGCTCCAAGTTGGCCCAAGATGGTCCTGGCATACCCAGTCTTGGCCCGAGGACAGCCCAAGTTGGCTCCAAGAAGCGTCTAAGACGCCCTAAGAGCCTTCAAGAAGCACCGACGAATAAAACAAAACTGAGATGCCCCACGACGGCCCCCAAGATCCCCAAGATGGCCCCCAAGATCCCCAAGATGGCTTCCAGCGGCACCAAAAGGCCCAAGAGCCCCCAAGGCGGCACAAGAAGACCCAAACACGGCTCCAGAGAGCTTCGGGACGCCTCCGATAACGCCGAAGAGAACCCCAAAAGAGCTTCAAAAGAAAACGAGAGATGCCCTTCACACTGTACCCTATGTGCTCCCCAAATCTTCCCGACAACAGTTCGCGCAACCAGAGTTCAGCCGCTGCTGGGGAAATTTTACATACATGTTCGGGGCCACAAATGCCTTAAGTTTTCAAAATGGCAGGGTGCGGCGGTGGTTACCCGCAGTTGTTCTCGATAAACAATAAATCGCAGCCGATTCGCGAAACTAAGTCGAAAGAACTCCTACGTGCAGGCCTCCTGATGTGGTTTACCCCCCACCCGGCCACGCTGCGATTGAACCACAGCGGCTGAAGAGCAGTCTCCAGGGTCCCTCGTTCCCGGGGCGCTCCTTAGTCGCGAGGGGGAATTCTGCGTTCTTCTTGAGGTCCGTCCTCGCGATCAGGGCCTGCAAGGGGTGGCGAGAGCAATCTGCCTGCACCGATTCCAACGACGAACACAGAGACACCTTGGGAACAAATTCGCAACGACGCTACGCGGTGGACACGCGAGCCGCCACCGCGGCACACCACGCGGCCAGATTGTCGGCGGTTTGCCTGTTTGGTGGCTCAAACTCCTGTGCTTTGAATCAAGGAGTTCTCAAGCGAGGCGCTGGATTCAGCATCCCAGGCGGCCAAGTCGTGGGGTTGTATGGAGCAAGGTGCCTGGTTTTGCACCTCCGACTCCGGTCAATTCAGAGCCCCATGATCACTCCGACTTAAGGAGGAGGGCGGATGAACGAGGAATGAGGGAGGATGCAGGAGGGAGGATGGAGGAGGAAGGAGAAGACCGCAGGAAGAGGGAGAAGGGAGGAGGGAGGAAGAGAAGGGAACGGGGGGCCTGCTCACCGCCTGTCCTCTGTCTTTGAGTTGTCGTCGTCGCCGTCCCTCATCGTCGCCACCGCTGCCGCCGCCGCCGCCGCCGTCATCGTCGTCGTCGTCGCCGTCGTCGCCGCCGCCGCCGTCGTCGTCGTCGTCGTCGTCGTCGTCGTCGTCGTCCACTCGGACTCACTATGGCACCCAGACGCTCACGGCCAGACGCTCACAGCGGGACACGCCAGGAAATGAGATGCACATCTGGGAACCCCCGCGTCGAACAATTCGCGCGCGCACGCGCCGCGCCTGCGCCGAAGCCCCCTTGCGCCGCGACACGCCCCGCCCCTTCCGCCGCCCCCCCCCCCGCCCCATGGCCGCCAGCCCTGCACCTCCGCCTCCAGCAGCCCGCGTGCCCCTCCAGCCCGACCTCAACATTTTCGACCTGACGCAAACACGCACGGCACCAGCAGCACGGTTCCCTTTCGCGCCACAAGCTCCCGCGCCGCCAGCCCCGCCCGTCCTCCCCCAGCCGCTCGCGCGCCCCCTGCGCCTCGACCTCACCATTCAGAACCGTTCACGCTCCCACGCGTTCACGGCACCAGCACCGGCACTGCAGCCCCCCAGCGCCACGGCCAACCCCGCTCCCCCCCAGCAGCCGCAACCCCTCCGAACCGAACAAGTTGCTCTAGCGCGCGCGCGCACGCAGCACTGGCACCGCAGCTTCCCCCCACCGCCGTCAGCCCCGCCCCTCCTTCCCCGGCAGCGCGCGCGCGTCCCCTCCGTACCGCCACTCCCCCCTGCGGCGCTGGCACCGCAGCTTCCCGCTGCCGCGGCCAGCCCAGCTCCCTGGAGCCCGCCGCTCATCACCCGGCAGGTGCGTCCATCTTGGGTCCATCTCTGGAGCAAGCTGCTCGGTGCAGAAAGAACGCTTTGAAAGATCCGCGGCACTCTGGAACGCCAGGAGGGCCTCGCCAGCTGCCTGCCCTTCTCCCAGCGGGTGACGCAGCGGAACCACCTCTGCCACCGCCAGGGAGAGAGCTTCCCGAATTCCATCTTGGGCGGGAGGGCGCACGCAAGGCTGAGCAGCGTGGTGCCCTCTCTTCTCTTGGACCGTCTCAGATTCTGTAGGCCTTCTGGCGGCCTCTTGTGGCGTACTGCGGGCCTGGTGGGGCATCTCGGGGCCCTCCTGAGACCCTCTGGTGTCGTATGGAGTTCCCCCTCCGCTCGCTTGGAGCAAGAGAGAAAGATCGAGGATGCAGACTGGAGGAGGTAAGGGAAAAACCATAAGAGGTAGAAGGAAGGATGATGAGGTAACGGAAGGTAGAAGGTAAAAGGTAAAAGAAGGTCGAAGGGGGAGAGGAGTGAAGGTAGCAATGAAGGCAATAATGCAAGAACAAGGAAGATAGGAGACTGGAGGAAGGGATTGCCAACGGTGCAGAGCCAGCGCAGCCGTCATCCTTCAACAATCCTCCCTATCTCGCATCGCAAACTTCCCCCTTGTTATCGTCGCCGTCATCGTCGTTCAACGCCCCAGGGCAGCGCGGGCACCACGAGGTAGCCAGTCTTGGTGACGATCGGCAGCTTACCCTGGCGAATCAGGGCGGATACTTCTGCCCACACGCATGGCCCAAAAGCTCCCCCCCTCACCCTCAGAGGAGAACCCCAACTATAGACCTGCACCGATCCTGGCCATCCTGGGCCCAGAATCGGTTTACGCGCCCTCCTCGCTTGGGCAAGAAGGCCTGTACATCGATACTGGGCCCAGGATCGGCCTGCATCCGTGCAGGTGTACAGTCGACGCCCTCCCCGACCTCGTCCTCCCCATCCTATCCCCCTTTCCCCTGTCCCCTGCACCTCCCTCCCATCCCCCTCCCAGTCAATGGGCCCCGAACCCTACATCGGCGGCACGCCCAGGAGGAAGACAGAGGTGGCGGGCCTTCTCAGAAGGCTCAGAACCCTCTGGCCTTCTGAGAAGTCTCGCCGTCTTCAGAGAAGGCTCGCCCCCCCACCCCCGCCTTCCCCCTCGGCGCGCCGACGAAGAGATCTTCGGGTCATAACGCTGGTCTCCTGCGGCAGTTCGGGACGATGCGGGCACCCGGGGACGCCTCTCGGCGAGGCGCAGCCGCTGGAAAGCACCCCGAGGCCAGAAAGCCTCAAGGAACCGACGAAAACCTCAGAAAACGTCGAACTTCCCCCCTCGGCTCGCCGCCGATCAAAAAGGGAGGCCTCGCTGAGAAAGCAGAGGGAGCCACCACCGACTCCGGGCATGGACGGCCTGCGGCTGCCGCCCTGGCCTTCAAGGCCCCTGGCGGCCCAGACCGAGGCGCCACTGGCCGCCGTCTGGTTGGCCAGATTCGAGCCCTTTTTTAGCAGCGACGTTAGGCACGAGTCGTCGAAAGGATGTAAGGGAAGATGACCACGAGGGGGAAAGCCAAGAAGGAGGAGGATGAGGAGGAGGAGAAAGGAGAGAGGAGAGAGGAGAGAGGAGAGAGGAGAGAGGAGGAGGAGAGAGGAGAGAGGAGAGAAAAGAGAAAGGCGAGAGGAGAGAGGCGAGAGGAGAGAGGAGAGAGAGGAGAGAGGAGAGAGAGACGAGGCGGAGAAGGACGAGGAGAAAAAGGAGGACGTGTAGGAGGAGGAGGAGGAGGAGGAGGAGGAGGAGGAGGAGGAGGAGGAGGAGGAGGAGAGAGGAGGAGGAGGAGGAGGAGGAGGAGGAGAGGAGGAGGAGGAGGAGAGGAGGAGGAGGAGGAGAGAAGAGGAGGAGAGAGGAGGAGGAGGAGGAGGAGGAGGAGGAGGAGGAAGAGAGAGAGAGAGAGGAGGAGGGGGAGGAGAAGGAGGAGGAGGAGGAAGAGGGGGAGAGAGAGAGAGAGAGGAGGAGGGGAAGGAGGAGAGAGAGAGGAGGAGGAGGAGGAGGAGGAGGAGGAGGAGGAGGGAGGTGGAGGGGGACGATGAGAAAAAGGAGGAGGTGTAGGAGGAGAGGAAGAGAGAGAGAGAGAGAGAGAGAGGAGAAGAAGGAGGAGGAGGAGGAGGAAGAGGAGAGGGGAGGAGGAGGAGGAGGAGAAGGAGGAGGAGGAGGAGGAGGGAGAGAAGGAGAAGGAGGAAGAGGAGGAGGAGGCGAGGATGAGGGAGAGGGAGGAGGAGGAGGAGGAGGAGGAGGAGGAGGAGGAGGCGGAGGGCGGTCCTTTTTGGTCTTGTGGATGATCTCGTTCGCCGCCTGCAGCTCGACACCCTCCTCAGCCGTGACCATGTCGCCCACCTCTGCGGCGGCCGCTCGAGCGGGGCGTTTCCTCTCCCCTCCCTCAACCACCTCCACCGACACACCCCTCCTCTTCATCCCGCGCATCCTCTGTCTCGTTCTCCTCCTCCTCCTTTTGCAAAACCCCGAGGAGGGTTCTGCACGGGAGCTCGGTGACAGCGATGACGATCGGTCACCTTTTACTTCCGCACGGCGAAGCGAGTCTCGGTAGCTTCAGCCGTTAAACACTTGAGCCAAAAGTAACGGGGGCACCTTCACTCCCCAGTCACCTGAATGCTTACATGTTAACACCCCCCTCGGACGCTAGTCCGTATAGGCTGACGGGGAGGCGTCTACAATCACAAAAACATGTCAAACTATACAAAACGTCGCACGCAAATGACGTTAAGTCTCTTCATCACACTGTCGAATTCGAAATGTCTCGCGACGGCGCTTACGAGCACCAAGTTTCTCACACATGTAACCTGAGCTCGAGTAAACGCTTTCACTGTTACAAGTTCAAACGAAGCATCTAAAGTTTACACAGCAGGCTAGCATTTGGATGATTTTGATTGCTTTCGCTTTTTATTCGCCAATACCTGCGGTAACAACAAGAGATGCGCATGCAAACAAACTCAGCTCAACAAGCTGCCGCCACTCGATCGTTAAGCCAAGTTAAGAGGGGAGATGAGGAAGAGCGTGAACTGCAGCATGCTGACTGCCTGTCATCTTCCACGGACGGCGCGGGCGCCTCGCCGACGGGGCTCGTGAACCCCTCGACCTCGGTAACCCGCGATGGCCCACGCCGGCTGCGGTGTAGGACGACACCCTGTTAAGGGCCTGCATCGGGCTGTAGTAGTCGTTGTCCACGTACGCGTTAATGCGCTCCTCGTCGTCAAGCCAGCACCCCTCATCGTAGCTCTTAATTGAGCCGTCAACGATGTTGTGGCAAGTGCCGATGGCTCTCCAGTAACTGGCGTGGGGAGCCTTTAACAGAGGCCCACCGCCTGGATTGTTACGGAGGTGCTCTTCGACCGCAGCGCCGGTAAACGGGTTCACAGTCCAGGCCGGATCGGTAAGCCAGTTGGGGAAGTCGTCGCACGGTAACCAGCCAAACCAGCAAAGCTTCTCACGGTGATCGCTTTTACGCTCGGTGACATGATCGGCCGGCCAATTATCACGGTAAGGTGCCCTCATGGATCCCTGATCGTTAAGGGCAACTTCCAAGATGGTCTGGTGCCAGTAGACTGGAGGCTTGCTGATACTGCCCTTTAACTCCGCGGTGCTCCTGACCTCGAGGTCGTCGATGAAGTAGTTACGGCAATGCACCTGGAGCCCGTTCATGCAACGGCAGTAAAGCCTGGCGAGACCGGGCGTCGCGAAGCGAATCACGGTAACTCCAGTCGAGATGTAACCGTGCGGCCCATGGGTGTCCTCCACCAGGTGCTTAACGGAGATCACGGTGGGGTCGCCGTGGGGCAGCATTCCTGCCCACGTTAAGAGGAGACCGTTAAGCTGCTTCTCGTTCATCTCTGGCACCTTGTTGACGTACACCTGCGTGTCCGGGCAACTGTGGTGCTCAAACCACGATGAGTGAAGCTCGTTAAGGTAGAGCGGTGGCACGTAGTCATCGTCAAATAGGGACTGCACGTGCCCAACCGCGTCAACCCATTCATCATGCTTGGCCAACTCTTTGCCCGTTAACTGAGATCTCCAGCTGATCGGACCTTTCAACACGGCATAGCCGATGAAACCGCAAGCGTGTTGGCCGAAGATGTCAACGAACACGTCCTCGCAATCGTTAAGCTCCCGCCCGGTGTTGCCCTGAATGGACCTGCCGCCAGGGGTCGTTAACCCCGCCTTCGCCACGTGCCCGACGAAGTTACCCTCAAACCTGCGCCAGTTATCACGTGCCTTCATCGCTAAGGCTACCACCTCCCTGGGGTCAGGTTCCGCCCGAAAGTTAACGTCGTAGTCGTCGCTCCTGTCGTTCAGCATGGACATGCGACCGTTGACGTGGCACAGCGGGCGGCACACCGCCTTGGCGACGGTCCTGGAGTACCCCTCAACCTGATCAGTCGCGCGGTTAACGACTTGAGGCTGCGGTGGCGGGATGCGCTGGATCGGTGACCTCTTGGGCTCTGGAGGCGGGGGCTTCACGCCGGTAACGCTGCTTGCCGCTCTGGACTCGCCGAGCCCCGGAGGGGGCGGCTTGGCCGGCCTCGCATTTACGACGGGGGCAGGATCCTTTGGCGCCTCATCACGTTGACCACCAACCGTTCGATCCTCGTCCATCTTCATGCCTATCTGCATCAACTCCTCCAGCTCCCGTTGACGTTCACGCATGGCCTTCGGCGCCCGCTTGTAAACAGGCTGTGGCTCTTCACCGCCCTGCCGGCTCAACGGTGACGGTCGAATCTTGTTCGGTGACACGGACCGCCGACTCCCCCCGGCTTTAGCGGTTACGCCGGCCAGGTCCTGAGTAGGGGGAGCCTTGCCTGGCGGAGCCACGTTAACCTGCTGCGCTAGGGGCGCGCCCGTGGCCATGGGCCCGACTGCCGCGGTGGCGGCAACGGGTGGCGCCTGGGCGGGTGCTGCCGTCGGGGGCGACCCAGGTAACGGCGGCGGCACCTGCGGAATATCGGTAACCGAGGAGTTGATCGGGTCATCCAAGAACTTCTGCAAGCCCTCATGCCTCTCGGCAACTCCCACTAGCATACGTAGCGCCGCATCACGTTTACCTTCGAAGTCCTGCAGGGGCGTGATATTCTCGGCAAGGCGCCTGGCGGTATTCAAGAGGCAACCGATGTTTTCGTCAATGCGCCCGTACTTGGTTGCATTCTCCGCCGTGTTAACCTCCGAGTCGCGATTCTTGATGTTCAACTCTGTCACCGTCGCCACAAGGTTGTTAACCTCGTCCTGCGCCCTCTTGAGGTTCTCGTTGACATCGTCACTGGCGTGAACCAAGGCGGTGTTCTGCTGCGTTAAGTCAACGATCCTCCGCGCCATGTCATCGGCAACCCTCTGCATCTCGTCAACGTGCTTATCATAGGCCCCGTGGAAGTTAATGGCCATGTTGGTGAGGGTCACGGTAAACGCATGAGCCACGTTGACGATATCGTCGACACGGCGATTGAGGTTCTCGCGCGTAACCGGTCCTGCCCCAGGCGGGCTCTGGTCGACCGCCGCGCCGTTGATCGTGACGTTGACTTGATGGTCCGCCATGCTTTCGTTCACGCTCGAGGGAAAGAGGTAAAGGATGGAGGAAGCCTTAATCAAGACTGCTTGCTTGACAGAAATGAGCTGCGGATGTCAACACTCGGTGGCCGGCGCAAGGCTGGGCCGACCTGTTAATGCACTTTGGTTTGTGTTTAGCAGGTGTGTGCTCATGCTCTCACGACTGACATACTTGGTTAATGCATCTGCTACGTTCTCATGTGTACCTACTTTCACAATTCGAATCACTCCCTCCTTTACCTTCTGCTGCAGCCACAGTTGACATACTTCAATGTGTCTTACTTTTCCTAAACCTCGTCTACTCGCAATTGCGATTGCAGCCGTGACATCACTTTTCAAGGTGATCTCAACTTCCAAGTTCAAACCCCTCAACACTGTCTGAAGTCCTAGTCCGACTGATCCTCCTTTCACAAGCCCGTAATATTCTGCTTCACCTGACGATAATGCAATTACACTTTGAGTTGTGCTCCAAGGTTTTATAAGGTGTTTACCCCACATCACTACTCCTCCACTCGTAGACTTCCTAGTTCGTTTACATCCTGCGAAATCTGTGTCCGTCCAAATCGTCAACTCTCGAGGCTGTTCTTGATACTGATACACGTAACTGCTTCTGCTGTGATACTTCAAATACTTTCCTAGCTTGACTAGACCTTTCCACGAACCCATAGTTGGCTTTGACATGGTCCTAGCAAGTTCTTTTACTGAATACTGTATGTCCGATCTGTCTTGAGCTAAATAATTCGCTCTAGCCGTTAATGCCTGATATGGCTTAGCCATGCTGGGCGAAAGTTCTACCTCGCCTCCCTCTTCAACTGGAATGTGTTCACCTGGCACCTCAGTCCTCACTTTCTCCCTCAAGTTCAAGCTCTTTCACAATTATTTCCGCATGCCTTTGATCAGCCCCATATCTCAATCCTTCCTCAGTCCACTCCACAATCCTGTTAAGAATCCTGATCGCCTTCATGTCTTCCTCCCCCGGTCCAAGTCGTCCTCTCACATTTACCTCAAACTCCTCCTTTATTTTATTTCAAACCAATCGAGATCAAGGTCACCACCTAGTAGAGTAAAGTCATCCCCATGGACCGTTAACCATAGGGCTCGGGTCTCGTGCTTAAACACGCACGGTGACGCAACTCCACTCTTGAACCCAACTTTAATGGCAAAGTCCATGTAACAGTCTTCCCAATTGCTTGCCGCATCTCTTGTTCCATACATTGACTTCAGTAACTTTCCACACATGCCTGGCTCGTAATCCTCGTCCGGTAGCCTGATAAATATATCTTTCTTTGCAGGAGCGTAAAAGTAAGCTCGTTGAACGTCAATGAATGCCAGCTTTAATCCCTTCTCGCGCTCGCCTTTCTTAAATCCCACTCCTTCGGCAACCGCCATTGAGAAGAGTAGCTTCTGTGCTTCCAGTGGGGGCGCAGCCGCAAATATATTCTTTTCTTTGGAGTTGCATTTAACTTGTTGGGCCACTAGCCTTGACCTGTGGTCAGGACTTAACTCATCTCCTTTGTTAATATCTATCCATCTGGTTCCAATGGGTGCCTCCCCCGTAACTTGCCAGCACACTTCTGCTTTCATTTTCTCGTTAATTTTGTGCTTCCTAAACTGCTCCATCTCTTCCTGACGCGCTTTCATTGTTCGTTTAGGATCAAGTTCGTTGCCTGTAACATCGCCCCATGCTTGGGTCATCTCTCCGTTCTCCTTGTGAACGACGTTAATCATATTCATGGGGAGAGGTTTAACTGCGCCAACCTTTTCACACGCTGCACAGGCACTGGGCGTTTTGAGCCAGCCCTCATGTTCACACGCACTGCACTTCCACTTGTGTGGGGCAGTCTCGCCAACAGCTTCATATGTAAAGGTGGTAGAAATGTTAACCGGTCCCTTCTTGAGCATTATCCTCCTTTCTCTGCCCGTGATCTCGTTCACGGACCTGTCTTCGATGACTTTCCCAGTGTCCAAGTCAACGGTAAGTCTCCTAACACATGAGCTCCATTGTGGTCCACTTGATCCTGGCAACATCAATCTTTTGGTTCCATAATCTTTTCTCGTCCATGTTAACTGGTGCTTGTGCTCTCTGTCTTGGTCCGCATGGTCACATGCCCAGTTAGTTTCGTTTATGTGGATTTCACTTTGCCCCTCTTCATCAACTTCCATATTTGCCGTCTCCTCATCTTTAAATGCACCTCCTTGACGTCCGTCAATCTTCATTTGTTCCACAAGTCCCTTCAATATCGCTCGGCACAACTTGTCTGGATAAACTTCTGATCGGTGAGTTCTTCCGCCACCAGTTAACTCCATGTGTCGGCGTCGCCCCTTGCACCTCAAACTTAACTCACGGCCTATGGCCGGGCTGTTTGTCATGAACTTGGTTGGTTTTTTAATGAACATCTCCTCACCTTTGACTATCTGCTTCAAATCGTAACAGCATAAGTCTCCATTGTAAACTTTAACATCTTTGTTTCTGAGCAACCGTTGTACTGTTGATGTACTCCAACTGGTCGCACCCGCGGGATGTTCAAACAGAAAGTATAACCCATTTCGCCGTTGAATTTCACAAAGCTCCATCGCAAATGTTAGGTGCTTGATCCCGTAGTCCAACATTTGTTTTACTCGGTCAGCACCTAACCTTTTGAAGTTAAACGCTTGGAGCCTGCTGAAGGCTGCGCACATGGGACTCACCACTAGTAACAGGGCTGACTTGGACTTAACTATCTTTTCTGCTTTCGCTCGCATGGCTGGCACGTTAAATTCCCATGAGTTACCATGTTGGTCGCACGTTGTTAAGTCCATTGCTAACCCAGGTATCAATCCCATTTTCTCTGCCATGCCCGTAACCCTTACTCGCGAATATGCCTCGGTTACGTGCGCCTGAGTTTCATGTTGATTCGCGCCGTGAAGCTTGGCGGCCCTCCTTACTTCGTTTAACTGATGCACGACGTCCAGCTCCCCGTTCATCAACCACTCAACCAGCTCAGAGTCAAATCCCATCATGTTGAGTCCCAGTCTGATATCGTTTACTTCTGACATCTCTTCATCTTGTTCCGGGTTAAGTTGGCGATGCTGAGTTGCCTGCTGATCTTCTTCATCGTGGTCACCATCTGCTTTCCGTTTAATCGGTTCACTTGGTGGGTCCTTCATTTCTTCATATTCAATTTCAAACTCGGTCCACCCGGTCCAATAACCGTTAAAGGGGTTTCCCATTGCCCATGTTTGGTCATCTCCCTCTTTGCCGTACCAAGCATCTTCATGCTCACGTATTTCACCGCTGTCGTTTAGAATGGCACGGGTAAATCTCCTGGGTTTAAGTTTATCCCAATCGACAGGGCATCCACCATTGGTGGGAAAGGCTAACTCTCTTCTTGGTCGCCTGTGTTGACAGATAACTTTGTTTCCTTTTTTATCACCCGCTCATCTTTTGCATCCTCAACTTTGGCGCCCGGCGGGGGTGGCACGTTAAGTTTCGGTCTCTTCGCTTGACTTTCTGATCCCTGATCTTGACTTTCAGACGCACGGCTTTTACCTTCGAGTCTCAGTTGGGCCGAGGCTAACCTTGCTTGTATGTTTGGGCTTTCTTGTCTTTTTAACCACTCGATCACGCGAGCCCTGCAATCAGCATTATGTGCTTTATGCTCTTTGTCGCCTCTAACTAGGCATTTACACCCGTAACATCCCGGCGTCGGTCCTATTTTCAGATATTCGTGCTTCTTTACGGCAATTCCTCGCGCAATCAGCGGCTTCGTCTCAGGCGCCGTTAACTCTTGCTCTGGCAAGTCCATGGGGACCATAATTCTAGACTGTAACTCCATTCCTGCCGCGCTGGGGTCAGGCTGCCAAGGTAACCCCTTCATCTCGGTGATTTCGTTCATATTCCATCTTTCCGCTTCACTTCCTTTTCGTTTGAACTCGTGCGCCTTGATCGCTCCGTTCGGCGTTCCAATGATGAGCTCCTGACTTTTCTCGCTAATTCCCAAAAACACTCCACTTTCCCATCTCATGTCAAGCTTTTCACGGCCTTTGTGCGCAGGCGTCTTTAAATACATGACACATTCACCGAACTCAGGAATTTGCTCGTTAAACTTTCTCCCCCTACATCTTTCATGGGCTGTCTTTCCATCTGTATCGATCGTGAATTTGTTAATCAGAGAAGACGCAAAACTTACCATCCATGGTATAATCGTATGGCTTTCAATAAACTCACTCGGTCTTGTAATTGGCATCCAAGGCGCTCTTTAATGTCCTGACTTGTCCTTGCACCGTTCTAACAGCTCTCTCAATTTCACCGTTGGCCTTTGAATCGCCTACAGGACTGACTTCAACACCCATGTCAAGGTCACTCGACGCTTTAATCATGTTGGCCAGCGCCGTAATTGCCGCTTCTCCATCACTTTTAAGTATAACCTTCTTATATCCGGTAAAGCCGATCATGTCACATCCCACTTTTACTGAGTATGGATCCACCCCTTTCTTCAACAACACGCGGCTCCACGTTAATTTGGTTTCCCTGCAACGCATGGCCAGAATTGGGTTACCATTGCTAGCACTTTCGCCTTCTTCCTTTCTTCCTTTAAGCCACATGTAAACCATTGAAATTACTGGTACACCTCCGTTCCTTTCCCTTTTACGTCTCCTGTGATTGCGCCTACGCGCTTTGCCTCTAACGCAATGCGGGCACCAACTTCGGCAAGGTAAATGCGTTGCGTTGTGCGCCTCAACTTCCTCCTTTGACGGTCTCATGTCACAGTAAACTTTCTTCGGTAACTCTGCTTCGTCACTCACAGACACGTCTTCTACGTCACTCAACTCGCTTTCGCTGCCCCCACTTTCACTCCCTTCGCCTTCTTCGGCGTTAAAGACGTTTAAGTTTTCGCTCGGTCTTACGGGTAATGAGGGGCTTAGTAGAACAGGTCCGCCTCGAGGGTTCCCGGCCGCGGAAAACCCTCAGCTGCGTTTACTTCACTCTTGGGCTTGACAGCCTCCACTGGTCCCTTCGGCACCATGATGTTAAACTGGAACGTGCCGTTCCTCTCGTGGATGGTCGTACATTTACCCGTGGCCTTATTCATAATATGACTCAGAGATCTCCCGTTAAGGTCCTTGTCGAATACAACTCTGTTTCCAGCGTTTACCATCTCTGACAGATCCCAGAACTTTGTTGACTTCCGCCACTTGAATTGGCATGCTGACTGAGTTTCCATGCTCATGCTTGCCGGTGACGACTCGCTGCCCGTAATTCTTCATCGTCGTTCCGTTTGCCGCGCTGTAGTGTCTTCCCTGCTTTGACGCATCTGTCTGTTTAGTGGGGAAGTAGGTGCCTATTCTTGGGGCTCCTACCGCGTTGTACGCTCCAGAGTCCACGGTAACCACGATTGTTTCGTGCGTTGTACTCTGAGGTGGCACCGCGTTAATTTCTGGATCACGGTCTCGCATTTCGATTAGTCCAATTTCTCCACATTTCTCCAACCAACTCTTTTCCTGCTTTATGCTTTTACTTATCCTCTGGCCCCACTGATTTACATGATTGCAGCTCCCGTTACACTGATGCTCCTGGCAAGCTTTTCTCAGGTCCACTGCGGCTTTACGCGCCATTTTCTTTCTGGAATGCGAGGGCAGTGCCCATTGTCCGTTAATCTCCTCAGCTGTGAGCGGTTCCGGTGGCACGTTCACTTCATCATTCATCTCAACACTGAGCACATGCTGAGGTTGGCCAAACGAGGTGGTTTGTTCACTTTCCGCGTTTACCGTTGGTCTCTCTTGCTCAACTTCGTTGGCGGTCTTCTTGGGACCTGGGCAGTTAACGGCAATGTGCCCTTTAGCGCCAAACTTGCAGCACTCACGCTCGCTGCGGGGGGTAAATCTTCCTTGGCCACCGTAACTTCCACCCCACGAGCCGCCACCTTTACCACCTTGTTTGCCTCCAATCTTACCTTTCATGTAGGATCCATAGGTGGCGCGGTAACCTTTGCCTTTGCCGCCTTTGCCACCTTCGCCTCCTTTCGTGAACTGTTTAGGCTTTGTGCAGTTCCTGGCTAAATGACCCATGCCTCCGCAATTGTAACATTTGGGGCCTGAGCCTTTGCCTTTACCCTTGTTTACGGCGTCGACTTCCTCATGATCTCCAGCTTCACTTTCATTAGCCCAGGACCCGTAACTCCAAGATCCGCCCTCTGGCCACCAATTTCCATCTTCGTCAACCCATCCTGTCTGATCCCAGACATTTTCGGACCCTTGACTCGTCTCGTTAATATTTCCAATGCCCATCGCATCTTTATTTTTAGTGTCTGAGTCGAGTTTCTTTCTACGCGCCCAATCTTCACACTTGGAGTATAGCTTTTGGAACGAGTCAATCATAAGTGCGTCGGGCGTCCGCCAACACGCCTGCTGCCACTCGCCAAACCAATCATTCGCATGCACCATTATTGCCCTGAGCGCGGTAACCTCAAAGGGGAGGGGCAGTGAGTAATCCTCGCCATACTTTTCAAGATTCTCTGCTAACGCGCCCCACTCCTCAAGTCGGGCATCAGTATCGGTAGTTTTCTTGGGCGGCTCAGGGTTCATAGCGCGCGTCATCTCTGAGGAAAGGGTCGCTCCGGTAACAGCCGAGTGCCATTTGTAAACCTTTTGCCAAGCCATAATTCCGTCACCATCCATGAGTCCCTTTGATGTTCCCCTTGCTTCTGCACCTTCAAGCTTTTCGTTAAGGATGTACCATGAGTCTTCCTCCATTTGGGTTTTGTCTCCTTCGGTAAACTCATAATCTCCTTTGTTGTCATCCTCTGCTTGTTTAGCTTGGT
>CAUYUJ010008813.1:420703-463203 GCA_963575745.1 Prorocentrum cordatum | reverse complement strand
TAATATATATATATATATATATATATATATATATATATATATATATGGTGCCCAAGACGGCCCCAAAACGGCTCCCGAGAGGCACCAAGGACCCACACAGAGGCCCCCAAGAGACCCAAAAAAGGCCCCAAGAGATGCCAAAACAGCCCCCAAGACACCCCAAGAGGCCTCCCAAGGGAGCCCCAAGAGGCCAAAATCGCCGAAATCCATTGGTAAAACGCACGTCTTCAGCATCAACAGCGTCTCGCCTTCCCGACGCTCCAAGACGGCCCAAGACGCGCCCCAGATTACCCCAAGACGGCCCAAGAGGCACTCAAGAGGCCCCCACGACGGCCCAAGAGGGCCCCAAGACGGCCCAAGAGGATGCAACCAATGTAATGCAATCTATGCGGCCCAATATATGCGGTGCAATCTATGTGGTGCCCAAGACGGCCCCAGAACGGCCACCGAGAGGCACCAAGTACCCCGTCAGAGGCCTCCAAGAGGCCCCAGTTCCCCAAGAGGCACAACAAATACCTCAAGAGACGCCAAAACAGCCCCCAAGAGGGGTCAAAACTGCTTCCGCTAAACACCCTGCAAGCCTCTTGGGCCCCCTGGATTAGTACGGCGACGGTCAGAGAATACATACATATATATATGTGTATACATACATACATACATACATACATACCTACCTACCTACCTACCTACCTACCTACCTACATACATACATACATACATACATACATACACACATACACACATACATGCATGTATGCATGCATGCATGCATGCATGCATATACACATACATACATACATACATACATACATACATACATACATACATACATACATACATGCATGCATGCATGCATACAGACATACATACATACATACATACATACATACATACATACATATACCTATATATATATATATATATCTATGTATATATACATGCACACATACATACATACATACATACATACATGCATACATACATACATACATATATACATACATACATACACACACCTATACATACATACATACATACATACATACATACATACATACATACATACATGCATGCATGCATGCATGCATGCATGCATGCATGCATGCATACATACATGTGTGTGTTTAGAGAACATGTGTATATTGATATACATGTGTATATTGATCTATATATAATGTATATATAGTATATATAATATCTATATGTATAAATATGTGTATGATACCGGAGAAAAGCCCCCCATCAAAGTCTTTCTGCGAAGTCAGGGACCGCGTGAACGGCGCGTTGAAGCGCGTGGCGTGGGCGCGTGCAGACGTCGCCATTGGGGCCTCGAGCGGGGCTCCCCACGCGGCAACGAACCGCGTGCAGTGGTCCACATGAGATGTCTGTTCTCATTGAGCTCACCTTAGGACACCTACGGTATCATCTAACAGATGTGCCGCCCCAGCAAAACTCCCCACCTGACTATGTCTTCCGCACAGATCAACCATCAAATTACCCTGGCGACGTACCCAACCCCTGCGCAATGCGGGGCATGAGTAGCTTGGGAGACGTTATACGGAGGTGATGACGTGACATGGGCGCATATACTTCTGCGAACGGCAATCGTGAGGCACGCAGCCCCCAAGGATTGCGATGTCTCGCTCAGATCTGCCTGGTGCCTCGCTCCGCTGAACCCGCCACCAGCCTTCGAAAGTTGCGACGGTTTCGCAGATCGCAGCCCCCCAAGGACGGCGAGGCCCCGCTCAGATCTGCGCGGTGCCTCACTCCGCAGGACCCACCAGCAGCCCTCGAAAGTGGCGACAAATTCACAGATCGCAGCCCCCCAGGCACGGCGAGGTCCCGCTCAGATCTGCGCGGTGCCTCACTCCGCAGGACCCACCAGCAGCCCTCGAAAGAGGCGACCGTTTCGCAGATCGCAGCCCCTCAGGGACGGCAAGGTCCCGCTCAGATCTGCGTGGTGCCTCACTCCGCAGGAACCACCAGCAGCCCTCGAAAATGGCGACAATTTCGCAAATCGCAGCCCCCCAGGGACGGCGAGGTCCCGCTAAGATCTGCGCAGTGCCTCACTCCGCTGGACCCGCCAGCAGCCTTCGAAAGTGGCTACAGTTCCGCAGATCGCTATGCTGGCCCCCCCAAGCAGCCCTCGAAAGTTGCGACGATTTCGCAGATCGCAGCCCCCCAAGGACGGCGAGGTCCCGCTAAGATCTGCGCGGTGCCTCATTCCGCAGGACCCACCAGCAGCCCTCGAAAGTGGCGACCGTTTCGCAGATCGCAGCCCCCCAGGCAGGGCGAGATCTTGCTCAGATTTGCGCGGTGCCTCACTCCGCAGGACCCATCAGCAGCCCTCGAAAGTGGCGACCGTTTCGCAGATCGCAGCCCCACAGGGACGGCGAGGTCTCGCTAAGGTCCGCGCGGTGCTTCACTCCGCAGGACCCACCAGCAGCCCTCGAAAGTGGCGACGGTTTCGCAGATCGCAGCCCCCAGGGACGGCGAGGTCCCGCTCAGATCTGCGCTGTGCCTCACCCCGCTGGACCCACCAGCAGCCCTCGAAAGCGGCGACAGTTTCGCAGGTCGCAGCCCCTCAGGGACGGCAAGGTCCCGCTCAGATCTGCGCGGTGCCTCACTCCGCTGGAACCACCAGCAGACCTTGAAAATGGCGACAATTTCGCAGATCGCAGCCCCCCAGGGACGGCGAGGTCCCGCTAAGATCTGCGCAGTGCCTCACTCCGCTGGACCCGCCAGCAGCCTGCGAAAGTGGCTACAGTTCCGCAGATCGTTACGCTGGCCCCCCAAGCAGCCCTCGAAAGTTGCGACGCTTTCGCAGATCGCAGCCCCCCAAGGACGGCGAGGTCCCGCTCAGGTCTGCGCGGTGCCTCATTCCGCTGGACCCACCAGCAGCCCTCGAAAGTGGCGACCGTTTCGCACATCGCAGCCCCCCAAGGACGGCGAGGTTTCGCTCTGATCTGCGCGGCGCCTCACTCCGCAGGACCCACCAGCAGCCCTCGAAAGTGGCGACAGTTTCGCAGATCGCAGCCCCCCAGGAACGGTGAGGTCTCGCTCAGGTCTGCGTGGTGCCTCACTCCGCAGGACCCACCAGCAGCCATCGAAAAAGGCGACAGTTTCGCAGATCGCAGCTCCCCAGGGACGGCGAGGTCACGCTCAGGTCCACGCGGTGCTTCACTCCGCTGGACCCACCAGCGGCCTTCGAAAGAGGCGACAGTTTCGCAGATCGCAGCTCCCCAGGGACGGCGAGGTCTCGCTCAGGTCCGCGCGGTGCCTCACTCCTCTGGACCCACCAGCAGCCCTCAAAAGTGGCGGCAGTTTCGCAGATCGCAGCCCCCCCAGGGACGACGAGGTATCGTTCAGGTCCGCGCGGTGCGTCACTCCGCTGGACCCGCCAGCAACCTTCGAAAGTGGCTACAGTTCCGCAGATCGCAGCCCCCCAGGCACGGCGAACTCTCGCTCAGGTCCGCGCGGTTCACTCCGCTGGACCAACCAGCAACTTTCGAAAGCGACGACAATTCCGCAGATTGCAGCCCCCTGGGCAAGGCGAGGTTTCGCTTAGGTCCGCGCGGTGCCTCACTCCGCTGGACCCACCAGCAGCCCTCGAAAGCGGCGACAGTTTCGCAGATCGCAGCCCCCCAAGGACGGCGAGGTCTCGCTCAGGTCCGCGCGGTGCCTCACTCCGCTGGACCCACCAGCAGCCCTCGAAAGTGGCGACAGTTTCGCAGATTGGAGCCTCCCAGGCACGGCGAGGTCCTGCTCAGGTCCGCGCGGTGCCTCACTCCGCTGGGACCCACCAGCAGCCCTCGAAAGTGGCGACGGTTTCGCAGATCGCAGCCCCCCATGGACGGCGAGGTCTCGCTCAGGTCCGCGCGGTGCCTCACTCCGCAGGACCCACCAGCAGCCCTCGAAAGTGGCGACGGTTTCGCAGATCGCAACCCCCATCGTCGGCGAAGAGAAGGCAGTAGGAGGTGGGAGGCGGGAGAAGGAGGAGGAGGAGGAGGAGGAGGAGGAGGAGGGACGCGACCACAGTGCTCTATTCAAAACGAATACCCAACCAAGGAGGTTGGGAAAAAAACAACCTTGGATCAAAAACTCGCCGTGGTGCAAGTCTCCTTCTAAAGGAATGAATAAAATTGCAGTAAGAGTAATGGTACTTCAAGGTTGCGAAAGCCCGCACTTATTCTACACATCCTAAGTGGTTTCACAAAGTCGGGCTAGAGCCAAGCTCAACAAGGTCTTCTTTCCCCGCTGATTATCCCAAACCCGTTCCCTTGGCTGTGGTTTCGTTCGGTAGTAAGTATGGACAGCGGGAATCTCGTTCATCCACTCACGCGCGTCACTCCGCACCATGGCAAATTCGCCCCCGTCTGGCGCTGGCCATTGGCATCGCGCAGCTAGAGCATGGCGCGCGCGCCCCGAGGGCAGAATATCGACGTCGCCCCACGTCAGCGACGGCATCTCCCCGCACCGGATGAGCGTCGCACCATGGCAGCAGGAGCGCAGCAGCTCCACGCGCGCCCGCCCCGGCGAGGCTCCAGCAAACGCCAGCGCGACCTGCGGCCCGGTCGGGGGCGCCCGCCCCCTGGCGGCCCCAGTCGCTTCCACGTCCGCGCCAGCCGCCATCTCTCCCACAGGTGCCCTCGCACGACAGGAAGTGATGTCTCACGCCTGCAATCGCAGCGCTGACGTCCACGAGCGAGCCGCATCCAGCCCAGAGGGCTTCGACATAGGCCGCCAGCCCTGCCTCGACCTGAGCTGGAGAGCCCACTGGGCGCCGTTCAGCACTTCAGACGTCCAAGACGCTGATCACCGCCGTCTGGCACCTCTGGCGCGTCAGCGCTGAGACCGCGCCCTCGCGCAGCTTCACGTTGCGACCCTGCGCCTGCCTCGCCATCGCCTCGGCTGCCCCTCGCTTGACCCTGCTAGCCGCCGCCTCTGGCCCAGCGCGAGGGCGCGTCGGCGGGCAGATCGCCCGCGTCGCAGCACCCATATAGCGGGCAGCCCGTCGTCGCATGCAGCAGGGCGTTGAGCCGCCTGATCCCGCCCTGGATACCTACTCGCGCTGGTCCAGCACTTGGCCCTGACGGCAGCGACCGCCCGGGCATCCTGAATGCGCAGATACCTGCAGCGGCGTCGCTCGACACTCCTGCAGCGCCAGAGGGCCCCAGCAACTGCCGCCCCCAGCTCCAACGCCGAGACGCGGGCGGGCCTCGCTCGCGGGAAGCTCTCGGCGATCCTCCGCGCCCAGAGCGACGCCCTCAGCGAGGACCTCGGCCAGGCGCGCGCCTGGCGCGGCGCGTTGGCGCCCAGCCCGACGTCTGCGCCCCCGCGGTCGGCGACCAGCAGAAACTCCGCGATGGGGGCCCGCTCCAAGACCCGGTCGAAGTGGCCATCCTCGCGGAAGTTGGCCGCCAAGTTCCAGCCGGGCCCCCGCTCGCTCACGGCCAGGCGCAGGCTCGGCGGGACTGGCGCGCCGAAGGCCCCCACTCGAACCAGCCACGAGCCAAAAAGGAACACCGCGGTCTGGACTTCGAAAGCTTTTCCCATCAGCCCCTCCACAGTGATGACCCTTTCCTCGCGAGGGACGCCACCCTCCACTGCGGCCTCGAAGCATCGGCGGCCGAAGCCCACGAGCACTTCACGCCCCTCGGGGCCAGGCAGCCGGCCGCGGGCCCTATCAGCGCCCCACAACAGGCAGCCATCCTCGCAGTAACAAACCCGATTTCGGCACCCGTCTGCCACCCATCGGCGCCGGGCCTCCGGGGTCGCCCTCATGGCCCCCGGGCCCGATGGGGAGGGGGCCGCCCGACGACGGGCCTCGCGGAGCACGGGGGGCCCACCTCCGCCCACGGGCCCAGGAGGCTCAAGCCTGCAAGCGGCCACGCGTCAGCCGCGGCCCGCGCCGGCACAGGCTCCACCATGAAGTGGCACTCCCTGATTGCAGGCGATGGCAGCGCCCCTGCCCACGCGCGCTCGAGCGCCCCACGGGCACCAGATGAGCCGAGGGCGCCACGCCCTCGCGAACGTCTCGGCGTTTAACAGCAGCGGGGCCACGCCGAGGACATCGGTGAACTGCGCTCTGGCCTCTGCCCCCATGCTGAACACATTTTCGACGAACCACGCGACGTCCGCGGGGGCGACCTCCCCAGCTGCTTCGAAAAAGAGCTGCGAGCGGCCGCCGGCCAACTATTCGCCCGCGACGCTGCGCCCAGACAGGTCCTGGCAAGAGCTCCCAGCCGCAACGATGACCCAGTCCGCGTCGCGCTCCAGCTGCCCAAGCGCCCGAGCCAGCCTCCTAGCGTCGACGGCCACGATGCCTCCCAGCTCGATGACCCCTGGCCAGCGGCACCATGCGGCGGGCAGCAGGGTCGATCTCGCAACTGAGGTGGGCGACCACGCCCAGGGGCACGCGCGCTGCCGCGACCGCAGCTGCCGCGGCCCCTGCAAAGAGCTCACCAAAAAGACCCGCGGCCGCCAACGCACACTCCGCGGCGCCTCGAAGGCCAGCTGCGGGCGACCCACCGCAACCGTGGCCACGCCCACAGCAGCGGCGAGGCCTTCCTCGGAGAGGCCGGCAGAGTGGCGATCCCTCCAACACGCTCGCTGGCGTCCGAAGCGATGGCGCAGGCGTCGACCTGGGCACGGAGGACCAGGAAGGCCGGGGGCATCGCCAGGCAGAAGCCCAGGATCTCGGCGCACATCTGGCGCGGCAGGGCACGCGGGCCCCCCCACCGCCCGATAGCCCACACCTCGTTCAAGAACCTCGCGAAGGGCCGCCTGAACTCCGCCGAGCGAACGAGACGGCCCAGGAGCGCCAGAACTGCCCTGGAGTCATGAGCGGGCTGGCCCATACACCGCAGCGCGTAGCCGAGCAGCATGCGCAACGTGCTCGGAAAGACGCCGACGCGGTCGACCCAGCCGCCAATGCCAGCCCCCATCGGCTCCAAGACCAACTCGCGATGGCGCGCCCTCTCGACGGCGACGCCGATGCCAGGGCGCCGGCAAGCGGCCCGCTGCTCGACCTGCGCCTGGCCCATGGTGCCCTGGAGCTGGCCCGCGACGGAACTCGGGGCCACCTCGCCGTTGCCCCAGTCGTCGACGTAGTACTGGACCCAAGTCCGCGCGAGCTCCTTCGACGGAAAAGGAGGTGAGCGGTCCTTGCGCCAGTCGACCAAGGGCCAGCAGGGGCCGCTTGCCAAACCGAAGCCACCTGTGGCAGCGCTGGAACGCGGTGACCGCGCTGAGCCAGCCCATGGGGATCACGCGCAGCGCGACGCGCGCCCACCCTGGCCCCGCCACCCAATGAGCCCGCCGGGAACTGCCCGCGCAAGCGCCATGAAGGGCCACCGCGCCTCAGGCAATCGCCTAGGAGTAGAACGCCAAGGCCCGGCCATCTGATGACCACAACAACATGTGCCCATCGGGCACCAGGACCGCGAACCACGAGGGCGACGCGGTCAAGGTCCCGATGTCGTCCCGCATCTACCACTGGTAGCTGTTGGCTGGCACCACGTTGATAATGGGGCGCTGCACAGTGGAATGCCTGGCGGCGGGCCCCCCACTCTCGACTATGCCGAAGGCGCCCGCCAAGACTTTCGCGTTGCCCACCACGAAGATCTTCTCATCAGCGATAGGCGCGGCCAGCCCAAGCTCGACCAGCTTCGCCGAGATGCTGTGCCATTCCTGCCTCGTGGCCGTCTGGATAGCCGCCATCGGGACCTTCTCCGGCCACTCGTCGCGGGGCAACAAGGCCAGCGAAGGGCCTACAGGCCGCCCGACGACATGCTCGTCGGCAACGTCAATCGCCTGCAAGGCGGCCGCTACGCCATTCGGTGGGAGCCCTGGAAAGATCCCTCCAAGCGTGAATGGGAGGACGCGCGCCACATCCTCGCCGCTGTAGTCCAGGTCCTTGGACGCGTTGACCTCAGCCCAGTCCGGCAGCGCGAGCTCCTCGGCTGAGCTTTGCGCGACATATTATGCTGCCTATCGCACCAAGCGCAAGGCAGTCTGCTGGGCCAGCGTGGCCCAGCTGCTGCTGGGCTGCATCTCCTGCACGTTGCCCACGCACTGGTGGCTCAAGATCACCGCCAGCTGCGCCGGGCACTCGGCAACAGCCGAACCTCGGAGCGTCGGGGATTGGCGCGAATCGCGCCGACGAAGTTGACGGTGCGCCCTTCCGAACAAGCCGCCCGATCGCCCCGGGAGAGCTCCGAGCTGCCTCGCGCACCGACTGGGCCAGCCAAAACTCGAACGCGACCCTGGACCAACCAGCAGCCAGCGCCCGTCGTCAGCGTCGCGCCTGCGGCGCGGCCTGCAGCGCTCCCTCCAGCCGCCGCGGCGCCGCGCCAGCGCTCGGCCCCTGCGCCAGCGGGGTGCTGCGCGGCGGCGAGCGCCCTGATCAGCATGCCCCCGCGCCTCGCAGCCTGGCTCCTCTACCTCGGCCGACAGCGCCATGGGGGGGGCCAGCGCCGCCGAGGGCGCAGAGAGCAGCGCGGGGGGCACGCCTCCGCTGCAGCCGAGCTCCTGCGCAGCACGGCCCTGACCGCGTCTGGGAGACCCCTCGGCAGCCCAGGGCGAGAGTCGCTCCGCGACCCCGACCTGCTCTTCGGCCAGCTCCGCGACCACAACCTGCTCCTCCTCCCATGGGGCGGGCATGCCGCCTTTGAGCCCATCGCGAGGCGCGCCTTCCACTGAGACCTGGCCTCCCCCTCGAGGCGAGCTCGGCCCCGCCGCCAGGGCGACCGCGCGGGGGCCGCCGGGGCGGGCGCCTCGGCCTCGGAGCCGCTCGCGACGTAGACACCCCGGCTCGCCCCCCGGCTCTCGGGGGCAGGCGGGCGGGGCTCCGCGGCCGAAAGCGGTCGGTCCAGCGGCGCCAGGGCCCCCGCTGGCGGCGGCGGCAACGGCCGCGGGGCCACCACGCCAGGCACCAGGCCAGCAGGGATTCCCAGCGACCTGGCAGACCACTAGACGCGCGCCCCAGCAAAGGCCCGGGCCCTCGCTGTCGCGAAGGCCGGGCCTGCAGGCGCTGCCCCCCCTCACTGGAGAGAGCTCCCAGCTGGACCCTAGGCCGGCCGCCGCCCCCACAGGCGTCGCGCAGTCGCCCCCTAGGCCGGCCGCCGCAGGCCTGCTGGCGTGTCGGTCCGAAAGGCGACCTCCACGCACAGCATCTCCTTGCTCTGGGGCTCGCCATCGTGGTCGTAAGCCGCGATGAACAGCGAGTCGTCTGGGTTCACCCGCAGCTAGCTGACGATATCCCCAGGAAGGAAGGGCCATTTCATGGCCCTCGGACCTCGCAAAAGCGGAGCGGCATCCAGCGACGCTCAGGTGCGGGAAAGTGGCCGACCCGCCTCGCGGCGCCTCTGGTCGTGAGCCCCGCGGGCCACAAACCACAGGCCACGAGGAAGCGACCCCACACGGCGATTCAGAAGGTGTGGCGGTTTACTATCCTCGAGGTCCTCGGGCCGAAAAAAACTATTGAGGGCACGGCCTTGCCCAGTGCTGTAGAATCTAGCCCGCGAGGCGGGTGTCTGGCGGTCAAGCGGGGCTTGATTTAGGCCCTGACCCACCCCTGGATGTAAATCTGCCATGAAGCCTGTGCTCGGCGGCACGCCCAACAGGGGGTGACTGTGGCAGGCATAGACCCCCTCACATGGTTACTATCTAAATATAGTATAGATTTACATTACCAATATATGAATGTGCGTACATACATACATACATACATACATACATACATACATACATACATGCATACAGACAGACAGACAGACAGACAGACAGGCATGCATGCATGCATATATGTAGATAAATATATATATATATACAAACATACATACATATACATATACATATACATATACCGATACATATACCGATACATATACATATACATTCCTTCTACCTATCAAATTACAAGGAAAAACCCGGCATGTCACCGACACCCCCCCCCACATGGACCCCAGATGAACCCCACAGGCTCCCAAGAGAGCCCCACAATGCTTCGAGACGGCCCAAAATACCCCGAAGAGAGCGACACGAGGCCTACATCGGGAGCCCAAGACAGCAGAAGGCACTTCCGAGACGCCCTCTGCAAGGCCCAAGAGGCCCCAAGACGGCCCCATAGTGCTCCAACAGGATCAAACATGGGCTCAAGACTGTCCAGGATGCCCCCGCAAAGACCTCCAACACGGCCTCAGCAGGCCAAAAACCTTAATTTTCCATGTATTTTTGAACGATTTTGTGCTTCTCGCCTTTTCTGGCCACGAACGGCCCAATAATGATCTGCGAGCTTCCGAGGTCGCCCCGAAATGGCTTCCAGGCGGCCCAATGGGGCCCCAAGATGGGTCAATGAAGCGCAAAGAAAGCCAGGGAGCGCCCAAGAGACCCCTAAAAGACCCCCAAGAGGGCTCCAACAGAGTCACGGGATGCTTCAGAGAGGGCCCGAGAGAGCCCCAACACGGCCCCAGGACGGCCCAAGCCCCCCCAGACAGCCCACGAGGGCCCCAGGACAGCCCAAGAAGGCCCTCCGATGGTATACAAAAGCACCAACAGGAGCTCCACTCAGTCTTAGAGCCGTCAAATTCTTTACACTCTGATTGACCTGAGCGGCCCCCCCCATCGCCCCTAGTTCTTCTCAACCTCGCCCCAAGACGGCACATGAGGCCCTGCAGACATCCCCACTAGAGCCCAAGAGGGTTCCAAGATAACTCTCGGCATGACCTACTCGGACGTCCGACAGCCCATCTCTCGTCCTTCTCTACCTCCTCCTCCTCCGTTTCCCCCTCTCTGCCCCTCATCCCCTCCTCAACCTCCTTCTTCCCTCGAACTCGTCGCCTTCCTCCTCCTCCTCGTCCTCCTCCTCCTCCTCCTCCATCGCCCTCTCCTCATTTGCCTCCACCGACTCCGGGATACGAAAACTGATACCCATTTTCTCAGGAGGTTTTCTCCTGATCCTCCTCCAGCTGCTCCTTCGAGGCTCTGAAGACATCCCCAAGAAAGTCCAAGAAGGTTCCAACCTAACTCTCGACACCAACTCTTCGGAAATCTCCTCCTTCGAGGCTCTGAAGACATCCCCAAGAAAGTCCAAGAAGGTTCCAACCTAACTCTCGACACCAACTCTTCGGAAATCTCCTCCCAACCTCCTTCTGCTGCTCCTCCTCCTCCGGCTCTTTATCCTCCTGCTCCTCTTGCTCCTCCTGTAGTTCGTTGTCTTCCTCCTCCGCTGCCTCGTCAAAAGCCCCAGACCACATACTCTTATCACAAGCTCCCCAAAAGCAACCAGGGGTGCCAAGACAGACCAAGGGGGCTCCGAAGAGGGCCCACGACAGGCTTCCAGGGTCCGGGGAACCACAATTTGATGCGCAGTTCTCCTTTCGTCTCAGGAGCCCACGGAACACTCGCGAGAACTAAAACATACCCCAGACCCCAGACTGCTATCACCAGCTCCCCTGAAGAACCCACGAGACTCCTGGACGGTCCAAGAAGACCCCACCACGGGCCTACGACAAGGCTTCCTCTTGCTCTTCCTCCTCCTGCTCCTCTCTCTCCTGTAGTTCGCTGTCTTCCTTCTCCGCTGCCTTCTGAAGGGCCCCAGATCTGAGACTCATATCCAAGCTCACCAAAGACACCAAGGCGCCACAAGACACACCTCGGGGGCCCCAAAGAGATCCCACGACAGGCTTCCAGGGTCCGGGGAACCACAATTTGATGCGCAGTTCTCCTTTCGTCTCAGGAGCCCACGGAACACTCGGGAGAACTAAAACATACCCCAGACCCCAGACTGCTATCACCAGCTCCCCTGAAGAACCCACGAGACTCCTGGACGGTCCAAGAAGACCCCACCACGGGCCTACGACAAGGCTTCCTCTTGCTCTTCCTCCTCCTGCTCCTCTCTCTCCTGTAGTTCGCTGTCTTCCTTCTCCGCTGCCTTCTGAAGGGCCCCAGATCTGAGACTCATATCCAAGCTCCCCAAAGACACCAAGGCGCCACAGGACACACCTCGGGGGCCCCAAAGAGATCCCACGACAGGCTTCCAGGGTCTGGGGAACCACAATTTGATGCGTAGTTCTCCTTCCGTCTCAGAAGCCCACGGAACACTCGCGAGAACTAAAACATACCCCAGACCCCAGACTGCTATCACCAGCTCCCCTGAAGAACCCACGAGACTCCTGGACGGTCCAAGAAGACCCCACCACGGGCCTACGACAAGGCTTCCTCTTGCTCTTCCTCCTCCTGCTCCTCTCTCTCCTGTAGTTCGCTGTCTTCCTTCTCCGCTGCCTTCTGAAGGGCCCCAGATCTGAGACTCATATCCAAGCTCCCCAAAGACACCAAGGCGCCACAAGACACACCTCGGGGGCCCCAAAGAGATCCCACGACAGGCTTCCAAGGTCTGGGGAACCACAATTTGATGCGCAGTTCTCCTTTCGTCTCAGAAGCCCACAGAACACTCGCGAAAACTAAAACATACCCCAGACCCCAGACTGCTATCACCAGCTCCCCTGAAGAACCCACGAGACTCCTGGACGGCCCAAGAAGACCCCACCACGGGCCTACGACAAGGCTTCCTCTTGCTCTTCCTCCTCCTGCTCCTCTCTCTCCTATAGTTCGCTGTCTTCCTTCTGCGCTGCCTTCTGAAGGGCCCCAGATCTGAGACTCATATCCAAGCTCCCCAAAGACACCAAGGCGCCACAAGACACACCTCGGAGCCCCAAAGAGATCCCACGACAGGCTTCCAGGGTCTGGAGAACCACAATTTGATGCGCAGTTCTCCTTCCGTCTCAGAAGCCCACGGAACACTCGCGAGAACTAAAACATACCCCAGACCCCAGACTGCTATCACCAGCTCACCTGAAGAACCCACGAGACTCCTGGACGGTCCAAGAAGACCCCACCACGGGCCTACGACAAAGCTTCCTCTTGCTCTTCCTCCTCCTGCTCCTCTCTCTCCTGTAGTTCGCTGTCTTGCTTCTCCGCTGCCTTCTGAGGGGCCCCAGATCTGAGACTCATATCCAAGCTCTATCTTGAGCCATGCTTGGCTATCTTGGGCCATTTTGGAGGCCATCTTGGGTTATCTAGGGCTCTCTTGGAGCCATCTTGGGCCAAAAAGGGCGGGGTGGAGAATCTTCAGGAGAGGCTGGGGGGCCTCTCGGGCCCGTCTTGGGCCCCATTGTTCAAAAAGAGCGGGGGTCCTCAGTTCAGGTCCCCCCCTCGGAGGCTCTCAAACGGCGTCTTGGGGACGTGTTGGAGCGCTCTGTGGAAGCCTCTTGGGCGATCTTGGGGCCGTCTTGGGCCTTCTTGGGCCCCTCTTGGGGCTCTCTTGGGCCATCTTGGGGCCATCTTGATGCCTCAGGGGCCCATCGGAAGCGAAAAGACGAGAATGCCAAACACATTGACTTTCCTTAGGCTTTTGAAGGGTTTTGGCTTCTTGGAGGGCGCCGTGGAGGGCTCGAAGGGCACGTGGATCCGTCTTGAGGACTCTTGGAGGTGTGTCGGAGGCTATCTTGACCCATCTTGAGGTATCTTGGGCCATCTTGGAGGCCATCTTGCGACTTGGAGCGCCTCTTGGAGCCATCTTGAGCCATCTTGGACGCTCTAACGCCTCCATCCCCCCCCCCCTCCAGGTCCAGGGGAAGGTTACCCCTCCCCCGAGCAGGGGAAGGAAGGGGAAGAGAGAAGACCAAACTCGTTATACCACCGTAGCCCTAAAGGGCTGGTGGGACTTCCACCTATAGACTTCCAGCCTCCATCAGCTCAGCACTCCGACCTCTAGCGTCCGGCATCCGACTTTCCACCTTCACCTCCACTCCAGCGTCCACCAACTCTGCGCCCTGAGCCCCGCCCCGGGCGCTACCGCGCACTCGCCTCGCCTCGCCTCCGCTCGCACAATTCCCACACACCTCATTGAACAATTGTGTTCTCGCCCGCGCCCAGAAACATCGTAGGTGCAAGGATCAAGATTCGAAGGCGAAGCGCAGCGAGCCTTAAAATCTTGTATATGTATACATATATATATATATATATAAATACATATACATATACATATACATATACATATGCATATGCATAAACATGCACATATGTACATAAACATATACATATACATAGACATATACATATACATATACATATATATGCATAAACATATACATATACACATACACCTATACATATACATATATACATATACATGTACGTGAACGTATACATATATATATATATATATATATATATACATATTTATATATACATATACATATACATATACATAGACATGTACATATACATATGCATGTATATATGCATATACATATACATATATATATATATACATATACAAATTTACAAATACATATACAAATACATACACACATACATATACATATACATGTACATAAACATGTTCATAAACATTTACATATGCATGTACAGATACATATGCATATACATATACATAAACATATACATATACATATACATGCATACATGCATACATACATTCATACCTTCATTCATTTATACACACAAACATACCTACCTACCTACCTACATGCATACATACATACATACACACATACATACATACAGACAGACAGACAGACAGACAGACAGACAAATATACACACATATATGCATGCATGCATGCATACGTACGTACATGCATACATACATACATACATGCATGCATGCATGCATGCATGCATACATACATGCATGCATGCATGCATGTATGCATGCATGCATGTATACATACATAATTACATACATCCGTGCATGCATGCATGCATGCATGCATACATACATATACATATATATATATATATATAGGGATCAAGAATATTTGGGCTGAGCGCCCTGCCTTCAGGGGGTTCTAGGGGCCTCCTGGAGGTTCGAGGAGTGTGAGGAGGAAGACGAGGCCTCGAAGGTTACCTCATCTGTCTATGCTGCGCACGCGTGGTTGCAGATTTCATTCTGAGATGCCCCGAGGACGGCGGGGACAGGGGGGAGGAAGACAGAGACCAGGAGGACGTCGAGGTCACTCTTCGGGGTTCCCTCCCGTGGGTGCCACGCCAGAACGGCCCCGGAGGTTTCAGATGGCAGCGCGCTCACTTCAATCCGCGCCGCCGCCGCCGCGCCCAACTTCGCGGCCACATCGTCAGCAGGAGTGGCCGCTGGCATCTCGAGGGCAGCCGGCCCGGCAGCAGCGCCGAGAGGTCACTCTGACGGCGGCGGTGAGCCAGCGCACGGCAAGGCCTCGAAGAGCAAAGCTATTCACAGCTGCGGCAACCGTGCAATGTACGCTTTATCCTGTTGATTGCCGACGCGCCTCTGTTGTGCACGGCGGGTTTATATCCCTTTCTCTCTCTCCGATGCACGTGCGCCTGCCTGACGGCCTGGACGATGGGGGCCGTCGAGCTGCCACGAATGCAGAGGGCCACCGAGGGAATCTCCACGTCGACCAAGCCAGCCCTATTTCGAGGCGAGCGCCATCGGCACAGTGTCCGAAGCTCCCCGGAAGTCCCAGGAGGTCTCCAGAAGTCTCTGGAGGCCGCCTGAGGTCCCCAGGCCGAGGGACTTCTGGATGCCTGCAGAGCTAAAGGCCACCCAGGAGCCTCCGAGGCTCACGCAGACGCGGCAGGCCACTGCGGCGCGCTCGCGAGGCACCGAAGCCTGCGGCCCGCTCGGCGACGGAAGCCTGTCGAGAAGAGGCGGGCCACTGCGGCGTGCCGCGGGAGACCAGAACCCCGCCGGCGCGCTCGGGCGGCGGCGCAAAAGGCCGCCGCCGAGCCCGGCGCGGCAGGGCGGTCCGCGGCTAGGCGAGCGCCTCAGCCTCGGGCGCCTCCAAGCGCCACCGCCGCCGCCGCCGCCGCCGCCGCCGACGACGACGACGACGACGACGACGACGACGACGCTGCCGACGACGACGACGACGACGACGGACCGCCGCGCGCCTGCCTGAAGGTTGGGCGAGGCTGGCGCTCCCCACGACAAAGCACTACCAGCATCGGTCGGCCGTCCCTGGTCTCTGGTGGTGGTTGCGAGAGGCAGGCCCACGGTCCTCCCCGAAGAGGCCTGCGCCAGCAGGCGGGCTCCGCCTCTGGAGAGCCAGGGGGCGGCATGCACGCAAACCTTCGGAGGTTCCGCGAGGACTTCTTGGGCTGGCGCCGGCAACCCCTCCCCACGCCTCTCCTCGTCGCGTCCTGGCCGCCTTCCCTGGGCGCGCCCCGCGCGCCAGGGAAGGGGTGCGGGGAGGAAGTGCGCGCGGACCTCCGAAAGTCTGTGTTCATGAAGCTTGCCGCCATTGGTTGGTACCTGTCATCCTGGGGTCGAAGGCGCTGGAACAAAAAAAAACACGGAAGGCTTCGCATTGAGCCAAGCCCACACCAGGAGAGGGGCAATTATCCAGACGAGAGGGAGAGAGAGAGAGAGAGACGCCGGACAGGAGACGGACAAAAACAACTGGGGCCTGCATCAGCACACCTGCCGTGGCAAGCAAGCGGCAGAGAGGGGGTGCGCAAGATTGAAGGAAGCCCCAGATCCCTCGCTCTTTCCTCCGAGTGCCCAGCCGCGCTGCAAGCGTCGAGGGGCTCATGAGCGGGAGAACAGGCAGGTAGGGGGACGCCAAGCCTGCACGAGCATCGACTTCGGCCAGAGTCCCAGGGAGCCCGAAAGCGGCGAAAATCATTCTCCCTTTCTTCCATAACCCGTTCCTTCATGCTGGCAAATTGGTGTGGCTGGCCTGCTGCCTGGCGTCCCCCCTGGGATCGCGCCGGCGCTCTCAGCCGCCGGGCGGCAGGACGAGGCCGCCGAGTGGGGAGTCGTCCAGCTCCTCCTCTTCGAGGAGGAGCGCCTGCGCGGGGTGCCGAACCTCCAGCGTTTTCTGGCGGCGCGCACGTCGGCTTGGCGCGAGGGGGGAGGCCCTCTGAGAAAGGCGTGGGGAGTCTGACAAGGCAGGGAGGCTTCTGGCAAGGACGGGGTGGCGTCTAAGAGGCCGGGAGGCCTCCAGGCGCTTCTAAGAAGGACCCTGCCTTCCAGCAAGCCCGCCTGCCTTCTCGGAAGGCCCCCTCGCGCCGCCTGCGCGCCGCCGAATATTTGGACGAAAAAACAAGACGGCGGTGTCTCTCCCTTTTTGGGGCGCCTGGAGGCTGGCTTCGGGCGCCAAGGCCCTCAAGAAAGGCTCCGTGGCGGAGAGGACAGCCCGCCCGGGAAGCGGTAGGAAGCTCTGGGGGGCCCGCGCAGTGGAGCAGGTGCAGTCGGGTCTTGACCCAAGGAACCCTGAATAAGGAACGAGGCCCCTGTTTTCCATCAGGTGAACTTCGATCTCCCATCGAAAACTTAAGGATAGCCGAAGGCAGACTGTGAAGCAGTTGAGAAACACGGAGCACCTCCCCAACGCAAGGGGTTCCTTCTTCAGCGCCTCGACTGTACGACGCCGGAGGCTGGGAGCACGAGGAGCCTGGAGGAGCTTGCCCTTCGCGCCTGGGGGATGTCTCGGCAGCAGCCGCGTCGTGAAAGAACAACAAAAAAGGATTCGATCCGAGGCGCTGTCGATGTCGAGTCGGCTCCGCCGATCCTCGCCCCGGAAGGGGGAGGAGGATGGGGAACGGAGTCGCTGGCTCTCAGCAAAGTCAGTCAGCATCGAATCGGGAAAGCGGATCGAATCGACGTGTGCGTCGGACCAGGCCCAAATCGAATCGGATCAGCTCGCCGCCAGGATGCTCAAGAGCGCCACGCCAACATCAGGCTGCATCGCATCGTGGGAACATCGGAGCCGAATCGGATCGAGCCGGACGGAATCGACATCGAATCGGACCGATCGGATCGACATGAACCCCAGCGAGGAGGCAGGGGACGAGGGGCAGAGGCAGCGGCAGGCCCCCAACGCGCGCCTGGCTCCAGGCTATCAAGTCCTCTTCTGCCTGGCGCACAGGCGGGGCGGCGGGGACCGAGCGCCCCCTGTCCGCGCGCCCTCCTCTGAAGCCCCCTGGCCTCGTCGGCGTCCTCCCCTCCCCGTCCCCCTTCCTCTCAATCCCGTCCCCTCCCATAGATACATTTGTTTTGTACAGCGCATCGTTTGGGAAAAGGCGGAGGGAAACTGAGAGAACGAATCGGACAAGGGGGCAGCCGCAACATCTCTCGGGTAACCTCCCCTCCCCTCCGCAATTACCCGACGGTCGGAAGAAATGGTTTGTGAAACATGAAGCAGGCAGGCGTCGAAAGTAGATTGGGCGTCCGCCCGCCCCCAAAAGAGGCAGGAAGAGGGGAAACCACTCGATCATTGAAGCAGGAAGGCGCTTAAAGAAGATTGGGATCTGGGAACCCAGGAATGCCTACTGTCAACGACCGACAGGTACACATTATAAATCAAATGTTGAACGTTTTCGAAGTTTCGACATTGGGCGGAAGGGGGGGGAACTAGGGGAGGGGTCTGGCTCCAGACCTCTGCTTAGTGCGACTGTTTGCAACAGTGCGTCCTTCTGGGGAGGACCCCACCTGCTTGAAACAGGCGCAAAAACAGCCAAGATCTACTCCATTGGGTGGGGAGGAGGGGTGCGAGGGCCCGCGCCGATCGGCAAAACAATGAATCAGAAAACGATCAACTGCTCTTCTCTATCCCCTAGCTCTGCGTGGCGGGTGTCCGCCCTCTCCGCGTGCTGCTTGTTGTTTGTTAATCTAGCTTTTAATGGCGCTTTACGGTGCGATTGCTTGCGGTGCTTCAAAAAGGGTGATCCGGCTGCAGCGTGGGCCTCGCTTCCAAATCGGCCATGCCCCTGTGGTTCGGAATGGCGCTCTCGCCCCAGCGCGGGACACTGGAATTGAGTCCTCCTTCACGGTTGTCGCCCCCCTCTTTTCCCCTCCTCCGCCTTCCCCTGGTTCTCCTCCTCCTCCTCCCACTCCTTCAGCTCCATTTGCTGCTGCTGCTGCTGCTGTTCGTCCTCGTTATCTTCCTTCCTCACCCACCTTCTCCTCTTGCTCATCCTCCTTTTTACCCGCAACCTCCTCCTCCTCCTCATCCTCCTCCTCATCTCCTCCCCCTCCTCCGCCTCCTCCTCCTCAACCTCCTTATCCTCCTCTTCCTCATCCTCATCCTCATCCTCCTCGTCCTCGTGCTCTTCTTATGAGTATTAGTACTAGTATTAGTATCATTCGTCTTCTGATTCTTAATACTATGCTCACTAGTATGTAAAAGAAAAATGATTGATATTAGTATCATTATTCGCACTCGTATTATTCTTCGTAGTACTAATGTCACTAGTGTTGTTGCCATTATTATTAGTATTAACAGCATTATTAATCTTAGCATTAAGACTCGCATTACTAGCATTCGCATTGTGAGTAGTATTCGCCTTCATATTACTCGTATGATATATATATACATACATACATACATACATACATACATACAAGCATCCATACAAACATTTATACCTATATATATATGAGTATATATAAGTGCATACATATATACATTCTTACTAAGCTTAGTATTTTCGTTCGTCATATTATTATTCGTCTTCTAATTATTCGTCTTCTTCTTTCCCCATTCAGAGCTTGCCTCTGTAGGGGTCCTAGCAAATTCATGTGTAGGTGACCTGCGTCGCCGACTTCGGTGGCCGGCCAAGGTGCCCGGGTGCCCGGGTGCCCGGGGATGCCCGGGGATGCCCGGGTGCCCGGGTGCCCAGGTGCCCGGGGGTGCCCGGAAATGCCCGGGGGTGCCCGAAGGTGCCCCCGGGTGCCCGGGTGCCAAGGTGCCCGGGTGCTCTACCGCCCCATAGCCCTATCGCCCCATAGCCAAATAGCCCTATAGTCCAGTAGCCCTATAGCCCTATAGCCCTGTAGCCCTCTAGCCCTATAGCCTTGTAGCCCTATAACCCTATAGCCCTATAGCCCTAAAGCCTTAGCCATATAGCCCTGTAGCTCTAAAGCCCTATAGCCCAATAGCCCATATAGCCCATATAGCCCTATAGCCCTATAGCACTATAGCCCTATTACCCTACAGCCCTATAGCCCTACAGCCGTATAGCCCTATAGCCTGATAGCCCTATAGCCCTGTAGCCCTATAGCCCTATAGCCCGATAGCCCTATAGCCCTATAGCCCTATAGTCCTATAGCCCAATAGCCCAGTAGCCCTATAGCCCTATAACCCTGTAGCCATATAACCCTATACCCCTACAGCCCTATAGCCCTATAGCCCTATAGCCCTATAGCCCTATAGCCTATAGCCCTATAGCCCTGGCACTCATGGCCTTCATAGCCCTCGCAGACTTCATAAACATAAGGATCAATGACAAAGGAGCCCCATATATATATATATATATACATATATACATATGTATACATATATATATATATACATACATACATACATACATACATACATACATACATACACACATACAAACAGACATACCTACACGACCACCCTTCGGGTGATAAGAAGGTTCGGGGGGGGGGAGGAACCAACGTCTCACTCGATCGGTCTCACAATCGATATCACTATCAATCTCACTATCGGTCTCGCTCGATCGATCTCACTCGATCGATCTCACAATCGATCTCACTCGATCTATTTCATTCGATCAATATCACAATCGATCTGACTATCGATCTCACAATCTATCTCACTATCGATCTCACTATCGATCTCACAATCGATATCACATTCGGTCAAACTATCGATCTCACTATCGAAATCAAAATCGATATCACAATCAACGTCATCATCATCATCATCATCATCATCATCATCATCATCAACGTCATCATCGTCATCATCAACATCAACATGATCGTCATCAACGTCATCAACATCATCATCATCATCATCATCATATCGTCGGTCGTCCTCATCATCGGCATCATCAAATCAGCATCATCATAATCAACATCATCAGTATCAGTATCAGCATCATCATCCTCCTCGTCATCATCATCATCAGAAGCATCAGCATCATCATCATCATCATCATCGTCGTCGTCGTCATCGCAATCATCATCATCATCATCATCATCATCATCATCATCATCATCATCATCATCATCATCGTCAGCCATCTGGTGGGGATACGCGAAGCGTCAAGAATTGTGCGCCACATGGATTGCACCACATAGATAACATCACATGGATTGCATCACGTATCTTGCACAGCATTGATTGCACCACATAGATTGCACAACATAGGTTGCATCACATAGATTGTACAGCATTGAGTGCTCCACATGAACTGCAGACCATGTATGGCTAGAAAAAAACCCTGCTAATCTTAGGTGTCTTCGCTGGCTAGCTAACATTTAAAAAAGGACAGGAATGGAGCAAAACAGGGCTCCATCCAGAATGAGAAGATGAAGCAAATTGAGGTCGGAGGGGGGGATCAAAGTTTTAAGACGCGCTGGGTGTTTTTGGGGCCTCCAGGAGCCTCTGGATTCCAGGGACCTGACTAGAATAGATCGGGAATCTCTGAGAGCCTCCAAGTCTGGAGGATGCATCGGGCGCTGGGGCCGTTCCTGCGTACTCCGGAACGCTGGAGAGATGTCCTCATCCGAGGCCTGCCTGACCTCCGAAGGGCTGGCTGTTCTTGACGGCCTCGGTGACCAGAAACGTCCTCCAAAGCCCGAAGATTGCGGAGCCCCCCGACCCGCTCGGGAGGTGCGCTCTGACCAGACAAGAAAGGTGCATGGCACCCAGCCGTGGCAGCGAGAAGCTCGCAGGAGGTCCAAGAAGACGGAGGGAGCTCCACAAACCTCGACCCTCGAGCCTCGACCGGGAGAGGGCGGGGAAAACAGGCCGCCGAGTAAGACTGTCTTGTGGAATCCAAGCGCGGCGACGAGGAGCCCGCAGGGGGTCCAAAAAGACAGAGGAGCCTCCACAAAACCTCGATCCTCGAACCTCCACAGGGGGCCCATCGGTCGAAGAAATGGGCAAGAAACATGAAGTAGGAAGGCGCTGAAACTAGACTGGATACCCGCCCTTCCCCAAGGACAAAAGAAAAGGGAAGGGAAGACCACTCGATGATTGAAGCAGGAATGCGCCTGAAGTAGATTAGAATCTGGGAGCCCACAAATACCTACCCTCAACGACTGGTGGGTGGGGGGCCGTGGCGACGAGGAGTCCACAGAAGGAGGTCCAGAAAGGTGGAGAAAGACATCCAAAAACCTCCACTCTCGCACTTCGACGGGTAGGGGACGGAGAGTGGGAAAACAAAAAGTTGCCGATACTGCTGCTCCCAGTACATCTGGTGCGCGTTCTGACAAGGACTTCGAGGTGAATCCAGCCGTGGCGACAAGGTAAAAGTAACGGCAGGCGCATCCTCTCCTCACCTGAGGGAGGGCGGGCCGCTGGGCCCGTCGACCCCCCTGAAGAGGGGCCTGGTCGGGCACGAAGGCATCCACGGCGTCCTGCACAGAAGCCGGCGCCGCCGCCGCGCCAGGGTCCACGCCTGCTGTGGTGGTCATCGTCGTCGTCATCACCAACATCCTCATCCTGATCCTCATCCTCATCCTCATCCTCATACTCATCCTCATCACCATCCTCATCACCATCGTCATCATCATCATCATCATCATCATCATCATCATCATCATCATCATCATCATCATCATCATCATCATCATCATCATCCTCGTCATCATCATCATCATCATCGTCATCATCATCATCATCATCATCATCATCATCATCATCATCATCATCATCATCATCGTCAGCGTCAGCAGCGCAGCAGAATCCTCATCATCATCCTCATCGTCATTATAATCCTCGTCCTCATCCACATTCTGCTCATCCGCCCCTCCCTTCTCCGTTTCCCCCTCCCCCTGCCCCTCCTTCCCCTCCTCCTTCCCCTCACCCGTTCCCTCCTCCTTCTCCTCATCCAAGGCTTCTGGGTCAGGAGCATTGCGGATGTTCGGGCGTCCGGGGCCCCGCTCCCCACACGCTCTACATGCCTCCACGCTGAGACATCGCCTGCACAGATCACCACTACACCATGCGGCATAAATGTTTTTACGTGGGCTACTGGCTCCTGCTCGTCTCCACGATGGCAGGACGACGGTTCCGAGCGATCCAGTGTTTAGCCCACTGCACGCCGCGCCTGGAGAGAGGCCCACCTCTATCGTGGAGGAGTGCGCGTGTTACGACTTCACTTGCCCCGCTGGCACATCAGCCCGCGGGCATGGACTGATGACGACCAGAAGAGGCGCAGCGCTCTGTAACTCCTTTTCAGACCTCCCTCTGGCCCGTCCTCGAAATCAGGTGATAGCCCATCAACGCCAAGACTCCTCTGCTGCCAATGCTTCTCGTAGCCCCTCGGCCCTCGTCTAAGGGCCCCACCTTCTGCTCGCGCCCGCCCCCGACCTGGCCCATGAAGACCTGTCTCTCTGGAATTGCCGCCTCCACTGCCTGCGTGAGTTCATCAATGTCGGCTATCTGTTTGATGGACTTGTTCAGGAGGCTGTTCTGCTTCCCGCTGAGGGCGATCACAGGTCAGTGATGTCTGCTCTGAGGTCATCCCCCAAGTCCTCGACCAGCTGGCTGGTCGTCTCGCTCGCGTCCTCGCCCTGCGGCAGCTCGCGGAGGACCGCGAGGGCCTTGCTCCGAGGTGGCACATCCAGATCCTCCCACTCCTCCTGCTCGCCCTGCTCGTCCTTCTGATGCCGGATGGCTGGCTGTCTGCGCTCTGACCTCGCAGTCGCGCTTGTACTTGTCGGCGTCCTTCTCCTTTCTCGCGCTGCCCTTCATGCTTCTCGGCTGCCATCCCCTGATCTGCACCTCCTGCATCCCCTTCGCCGCCTTCGAGCAGTACTCCGGGGTGCAGTAGGCCTTCGCGCCCCCCCCCCGTGGCTGCTGAACTCGCGGAGGCAGCTCGTCTCCTTCATTGGGTCGCAGCCCCTGGCTTTCGCACCCACCGTCGGATGGAGGGCGCCCTGATCGGCGATCTCGAAGTACCTGCACATCATCACTCCCGTAGGCGGCCTGTTCTCGTCGCTGATCTCGTGCCAAGGCCATTTGAAGGTCGCCCTGCGGTCGGCGGTGAACTTCTCCTTCCGCCCCTCCGCCTTGCGCGCTACAGGCTTCGCCTCTGCTGCCGATGTCTCCGCGCGGCCCGCTGAACCCGCCGGCCCCCGCGACGATAACGGCCGCGAGCGCCGAGCGAAGGAACCCCGGGGCACGTCGCATGATCAGCACATATGAATAAATACTGGTCGAGGTTGCTCTCGGGACACGTGTCCTCGAAGTCTGGTTCGAGCCTGGTTCGAGCCGAAAGGGCTTTTCGAAATCCTGCCGATGCTGTCGCGCCGTTGCCAATGGAACATGTCGAGAATGGTGTCTTTGCGCTCGCTGCTGCTTTTGCCCAGCGCGCCGTAGTTCCCCTCCTGCTCGTCCTTGTCTGCTCGGACGTTGCAGCGCTGGTCGCTGATCATCTCGTTTGCCGCGACGTTGTGCCCTGGCTGCTTGCCCCCCCCGCTTCGTGCCCCTACAGCTTCCCGCAGTGCTCGTGCGATTCGCGCTTCTTTCTGTCTCGCACTTGCCCCGGGCCCCCGCCCGCGGCTCGCCGAGGCGATTCCCCGCTCTTCGCTAGACAGAAGACTCCCGAGAAGAAGCACGTTTCGCCTTTGGGGGAACTTCCGGGGCTCCCCGGGGCCGACGGCGATCGATAGCTTCACCCGGATCTCTTTCCCAAGTAACCTCCTTCGCGCACGGGGGCCGTCTGCCGGGCCCACCCCACGGCCTCGCGAAGCCGCCCAACTAGACCACGAAATGCTCGCCTCCAGCGCAGGCCAGAGGAAGTCCCAAATTCTGATCGGGCAAATCAAACTCTGACTGGAACGCGCGCAACGACGCCTTCAGTTCCACGAAAGTCTGGGAGAGGAGTAAGTGGAACAGCACCCTGGACCATATACGCGAAGATCACACCGCTGAACTTGCCCAACATGATTGGGATGGCGACGCCCTCCGTCGCCGCACAGGGTCGCTCACGAAGCGGCGCTTCTCGTGGCAGGGCATCGTCTTCAGCATGATCCCGCGGCGCTCAGAACAGTGCTTGACCCAGCCATCGCGCGCCTCGAAGCCCATCACGCTGAAACCACATGCCGTGTCAACGGCTCCCCAGCCTGGCACGCCCGATTTCTCAGTGTCCACCGCCAGGCTGATGCGCTCCACGAAATTGGACTTCGACGCCACCATCGCCTCGGCAGCGATGCAGCCGCACACCTCGGCGCCCTGAAGAACCGCCAGCGCGACGCAACCTTCCGTCGTCGTGTTCTTAGGATTGTCTGGGCACTCCTCATGCGGAAGCCCGAGATTCCGGCAGATACCGCACTTGGTCCGCTTCTTGATGCCCTCGATATTCTCTTCCGCCTTCTTGCGGCCCCTGATGTCGCGGAACCCCCGTTGGTCTTCTCGTCGGCCGCGATCTTCCCGGCCTCCCCCCGCGCCCTCGGCTTCGGAAGTGGCGTCGCGAGCGCCGCCAGGCAATCCAGCGCCTCCGTCTCTGCCAGGAACTCCCCACTCTCCAGCCCGTCGTCGGCGCCGTCCGCCCCGTCGCCCTCGATGCGCGGCAAGGTCGCCATCGCGTCGTAGACGAAGTTGTGCTCTTCTTCTCCTCCTGAAGCTGCCAGTCCTTCTTCTTCTCTCACTCCTGCCAAATACGCCGTCTTCGCGGGCGTCGCCTTGTCTGTCGCCGCGCCGTCGCCCGTCATGCGCACGAAGACCCCGACGAGCACATTCACGTCGAAGTCGCACCCAGTCCGGGTGGACACCCGGTTTCGTTCCGACTTGGCCAGTCCAGCCCCTCGTGGTAATAAAGCCCATGGCCGTCTCGTTGAGCGCTCTAGTCAATAACCTGGCCAGCTCCTACTGCTCTGCTCTGACCCTGTCCGCGAACTTCATCGGTGTCTCGTCGCGCGACCTCGGCGCCGCGAACAGGGCCCTATCGAGCTGCTGGGAGGCGCCCGCGCCTGCCCCTGGAAAGGCCAGCGCGCCCAGGGCCATGATCACAGCCAGCAGCCCTCCGAGATGCCGAACACCTCCTGGTCGTGAGTCGAAAGTGAGCCTGGTAACTCAAATAGCATCCGATTCCATGGGAAGCGGATGGCAAATAGCGCCCGGTATCGTACTGAGGCTGTTCAAAAAGAAGAACGGACGGATAAGATAGGATAAGATCGATGTATCGGTCTTTCCAGCACATAGCGAACACTCGCGGTGTCCGGGCAAATAGGGTGCGCGTGCCTTGAGCCACAGGCAACGGCGCGCGAGCTACGCTCCCGATACTATAACATCTCCCAAAGAGCTACCCTTAAAGTCGGGAGGGGAGGAGACGGAGAGCATAGCCGCGCAGCCGTTAGGCTCTACAAAGGCCGCGCGCACAACTGTTTGCAAGAAAGAAAACAGCGTGTACAGTCTGGCCTAACACCAGACTGCAAGGCGAGTTTCCTCGCAAGGCATTTCACGCAAATACAAGATAGCCCCTTCGAACGATGAAGGGCTATCGGCTCAGTTAGAGGCACGCCAAACGGGCCATATCTCACCGAGCAAATATGTATTAAGGCAAAGAGCCTGAGTCATATAAAGCCGGCTCGTTGCCAGGCGTGAAATGTAAGGCTCGTTTCCGAGCAACTAGAAGGGCGCCTCTGTAGTAGGCGCCCATGCTGGCAAATTGGACCGCGAGGGGCAACAAGGACAGACTAAAATTGATTAGACTTGGGTTTGTTTCTGTCCTCGGGACCCCGAAAGGGAACAAACTGCTTCACGTCATACTTGAATGACTGAGTGCCTGACATCACTTCCAGAAGCAGCTCCCGATCGATGCTTCCCTTTGTATGCCCGTCTGCGGTCATATCCCTAGTATCACACCACTGCACGTTATGTACTATACCTATATCCATGAGCTCACGTTTCCAACTGATATGTCCAAGCAGAGTCCGCTCTGTCGGTATCTTAAGATCCTTACTTGATAATGATTTATAAGCGGACTCAGCGTCCATGGTAAGAGATACTTTGATGGCTAGGCCTCCAACTTCACGCATATCTCGTAGTTGTCGTGGAGCCAAGGCTCCTGCCTTGAGCTCGTGGAGAGTGATGAGCGTAGGGTAACACTCATCGAGGTTATGCGCCGCTGCGAGTGCCTCCGCAGCATAGCTGGACCTCACCTGCAGTCGGTGTGATTTGCATAGTCCGTCACAGAGGTGAACGACGGACTTGCCTTGAGGCGAGTTTCCTCGCCGTAGTACATTCGCCCCGCGTATGCCGTAGCCCTTGGTCTCATCATCCTCCTCCCCGGTAAGCTTCCGATACCCCGAATCGCTGTGGATGTCAACTTCACTCGTCGGCTTCATCCGAGGGAAGGTGATGCGTTTCGGGCTGCTGATCAGCTTTCGCGCCACAGCATTCAGGCGTCTGACTTGCAGATTGGTGGGCTCTTGGATTTTCTGGAGAGAGACCACGTATACCATGAGCCAGATTTGGGCAAGAAGGGCATAGGCGAGGGCTCCTCGCAAGCTGACGAACATGTCGGTAATGAGTTTCGTGGCTTTGGCATCGGCCGCCGCTCCTGTAAGTTCTGGGTGTGTGATAGGACGTAGTTGTTTGATATATACTCGTCCTGATCCATAATCACATCCCCTTGATCATTCTTAGTGTAGCGAACGGCGCAGTTCGTACACGTGTGTTTGTTGAGCTTGAATTTGCCAAACACCTTTTCGACACGCTGTACATAGTCGTCTATATTTTTCTCTGGGCCAGTCATGTTAATATCATCGACATGTTTTGCCGTTAGCAGATCTTGGCTGAATTCAAACTCAGGGTCATAACTGGTCGGTGCAAGGCCCATAGCTCGTGTGGTCGTACGAAGTTTGAGAGAGAACGCTCTTGGAGCGTCCTTTGTACCCGTTCCTGGTTTGAGGCATCTGAGGCAGTGTCGGCTTTCGTCATAGGATGAGAAGCCGGGTAGTGTACGAAGTACCTGAGCACTTCCCGGTGGAAGAGTGAAGCAGACCATGCGAGTTTCCTCGCCGGTGGCATGGGCAAGTTCCTCATAGGTCAAACCCTTGAGGAACGCCTTGTCGATATCCATGGATGCTAAGATCCATTCTGGATGGCATGCCGCCTCACTTGCCAGGAGTCGTTGGGATTGCCTTCGGGCGGTTCCCGAGATTGTTTCTACGTCGAAAGCCTCGGTATCCATAAATCCACGAAGGACAAGTCTGAGACGAATGGTTTTAACGTTCTCGGTACCCACCTTTACAAACTTCCACTTGCACACGTACCTGGATGTCATTATGTTGGAAGCTTTGGATAAATCATACATCTCAAAGCATCGGTTGTCAATCCAGATTTTGAGTTCAGTATACAAAGCTTCACTAACCTCCTTTGGATGTGCTGCTATGTCGGCTTTGGTCAATAGATCGTCTTCTTTAACGACCACAGCACGTTTAGCAGCAGAGGATACATATACTCTCATCGTTGCGACCATATCGGTGTCGAGCTGTGCAAGTTGAGTCTGATCCAATACTACTTTTGACATTTCTGATGTAAAAAAAACATAACTCAACGTAAGGACCATATTCATCACTGTCAGGAGAGTAGCTCTCGTCAGGTGTGGTTGAGCAGAGAGAGACTAGACAGGACTCTCGTGGTTCAGGCTCGTCTCCGAGCGTGTCCGATGATATGATATCTTCTTCGTCCACAGATGCTGAAACCAAAACACATTGGTCAGGCAGCATGGTTGTTGGGACGCAGTAAAGATAATCGTCGGTAGTCGTCGTAGGATGAAGGTCCATACGTAGCTCGTCGTACCACTCTTCCAGCATCATAGCTTCGATATTATGTTCCTCATTTTCCTCATAGATTGTCGACAGACGGCCTTCACTCGGCGATGAAGCACCAGGGGTGTCTGGAGGAGGCCTGTTTCCAGGCGAATCGTGTTCTCCAGACGTGTTGCTTGAGTGCTGATATTTAGCCAGGTCGTCGTGAAATCCTAAGGAAGGGACACGTGAAGTCAAGCATTGAATAAGTCTGGAATGAGTGCTACCAGTGATCTGAGAAATGTTTAGGCCGGTGCCCACACATTCGTAGTAGTGGAAAGCCGGGCTGATATCGTTGTCATAGTGGATCAGCGTAGACCCGGTGGCGTACTTTACTGCAGGTAGGCTTGACACACTTTTGGCCAATCTAACTGCCACTACATGTTCTACTCGGAAATAGTTTCGTACGAGATACTGTAGTGCTAGATGTACGCGCGGGTGAAACTTGCTGTCGTCTGAAAGATTAAGGTTACCCTTGTAATCGGGGATATAGCCGAAAACTTTGGCAGGTTTCCCTGCGCCGAGGTGTGCCACATATGTAAGGACGGTTTGCATGGCCATATTATCCATGCCAAGTTCCCGTGTGAGGAGGCATTCAATGCATAGTGTGTGACGAGCATCAGGATACATCACAAGTACCTCACGAGATCCTGCCTTGACAACAATATGTCCTCTTTCAGGCACATTTCGGATCACCGGGAATGGGCCATTCCAGCCTCCATGGTCGTCCTTAGCGGCAGTGGGTCGGTGGTAATCGACCAAATCCCCTGCAGAATAAAGGCGAGCACCATCAGGAGTCGCTTTAGCCCTAAGAGCCCGATTTGTCTTGGCCACAGCAGTGGCCTGAGTTATAGCTTCTAGGCTGACTTCCCTTACACAACGTTCTCGTTCGTGTCCTGAAGTCTCGGGTCCCTTGGGAAAGTCAAGGGTGTCGAGATCAGGGAGGAAGGAGGGCTGACGTCCTGTGCGTGCTTGGTATGGCGATACTCCGTTATAAAAACGTAACAGCATTAGTAACGAAGATGCCTTCCGCCAATACTCTAGTGAATACAACAGGGATGTTGTGTCTATTCAGTTCTTCCTCAATCATGTGGAGGACGCCTCTGAGATTGCCGTTGGCCAGGTGCTCGGATACGAAGTTCCGTGCCCTTATTGGCCATCATGGTTTTAGCGGCATCATTGTTCAGGGCGCCTTCTCCGTCTGAGTATAAGACTTTGAAGGGTCCGTGATAGGCAATCCAGCAGTAGTGGTAGGCGTCAATGATAGCGTCACGTTCTCTGTCGGAAATTTCTAGGCCTGCTGCCAGGCGAATACAACGATCCATAATGTGAAATATGGTCCGTTTCTTGTAGAACATGAGGTCCATTTCACCTTCGTCGAGCCAGTTACCAGGAAGGCTCACCGGGGGTAGTGTTGAGTTTCCTGGACGTTCCCATGCTCTGCATTCCCGACAGGTATCGCAAACTTCCTTGATCATGTTCAGTCGAACGTTATCCAGCCCCACTTTGTCGAGGATTAGCCTCATCTGATACCATCGCAGATGCAGTTTTCGGAGTTCCTTTTTCACGACATGAGGTTCGTGACTACGGAGACTTTGTAGACTGTGTTGGATGTCGAATCTCGTCCAGTCGGGTAGTCGAGGAGCCCCAGAGCCGGTAGAGGCAAGCGGGTTCCTTGTAGCTCTCCGTAGTTGGTCCCCTGCATTGACTGCATCTGGAGGTGGTGGTACGCCTTGTAGGCGGCCGCGACGGGCCGCTACCTGTGGCGCTTCGCTAGAGGACGCAGAAGGCGTGTTTCCACGCTCGGGGGCGTCTCGTAGCATGTCGTAGCTGCTGGCACCAGATGTCGGATCGACGTTACCGAAGGATCGTGGTCGTGGTGGCCTGGCGTGTGCGCCTTGGCGGCCACCTGAAGCTGAAGCTTGGCCCTCACCAGGTTTAGGTAGGGTTTCCACCAAGCTGGCACGGTTTTGCCTTCGGGGTCGTGATCGTCTGGAAGTTTAAATGGTTCAGCAAAACGACATTTACCAGGTTCGGTATCGAGGTGGTTCTTAACACCCTTGCTTCTCGTAAGATCCCTCTGGCATGCGGGACATGGCCAATATACAGAGATGGAATCATGATATTTACACTGCGTAGGGTCTCTGTTATGGCTAGGACTGTCCTTTCGGACGTTGTCGATGCATGCCGGGCAATTGGCCACCTTTGGGATGATACGATCACCGATGCGTCTCATACCTTCGCCTGGTTCAGCTTGATCGGGAAGGTCTGCAGGGTAAGCATGTGCGGTACTTATAGGCGCGTTTCCGCGCGAAGTATCAATGGCTTTCGCCAGATAGACGGCTTCCACGAAGGCAGACTGCAGTCGTCGAGTGTATTTTTGTGCCAGTGAAAGCTCTTTATTGCACGGTTGTGCGTGCACATGCTGACCGTTGCATTTGAGTCGCTCAAAGGGTTTAAGAATTGTCTCGTCGTTGCTGGTGATATTTTTGTCGGCTTCTAAATATAGTCACCAGCCGTATCTTTGAGTCCCGTAGCACATTGATCAATGCGTACGGTTGTAATGCGTGGTCGGTTGGCAAGTTTCTTCCATGGGGAAATATCATCCACCCATGTTCCTGTAGGTTGTTCGCGTATAAACCACCTCCGAGCGTCATCTTGGGCTACAGCAATTTTACCACAATAAGTTATGTGTGGTAAATATTCTTTGCGGTGCTGTTCCCAAGTGTTGTGATTGACTTTGTAGTTGTAGTAGGATGGTGGTCCTATGGTGCGGCAACTGGGTTGTAGCATGGCAACTCGTACGTAGCATATAGCGAAGTAATGATCTGTAACCCGTTGCACCGAGGGGTCTCCCAGGTCGACATATGCAGTCTTGTCTAAGTTTCCTCCTGAGGAGAGCCCCCTTGAGAAGGCAAGCTCTGAGATACCACCCTCACCGCCACAAAGCTCCAACATATCCACGCAGTTGTTGTGACCATAGCATAGTGTAGCAACTATGCTGTATATGTTAGCGCGTGTGTCGGGCATAGATGCGGGGAGGGTGAGGAACAGGTCATCGTCCTCATCGGAGCTTATCAGCTCAATAGGGACGCCAGTACTCCAGGTTGCCATAAGATCCTGTCCGAGTCCTGACAGGTCGTCGCCGCAATCATCGCTTCCGTCTTCAACGTGCTTTTTAATGCGGCGAGGCTTGATGCCTGCTTCCTTTTCGGCTTTGAGCCTTTCCTTCTGCTTGATACGCGATTCTGCGGGTAAAACTTGCTCGTCTTGTTCGCCGGTCTGCGCGCCCATTGTCGCGGTTGAGTGGGTACATGCGTCAATCGCCAGAGTCGGGAGGGGGAGAGAACAGTCATCTATGATGACGCGTCGAGGTTCTGCGGTGATTGAGTAGGCTCGTTTCCGAGCAAGACCGGTTCCTCGGGTTGCCAATACAACCGAGTGCTGATGTTGGCAACCCCTGCAGGTAGTGGCGCATGCCAATCATACCCTGTTGGTTGATCGGTAACTGAGATATCCTGAATAAGCGCATTGGTATCCAGGTTAATTGTTACACGTCGGATAACATCAGACCATTTCGGTCCTCCCTTGTTGGTCGTCACGTAGTGATGGATGTTGTGGTCCGTACGTGTATAAGTGTTTAAATATACAGGCACGTTTCCGTGCGTGGTGGTGCTCCCCAGGATGTTGTCGTTCAGATGACGGATGAGTGTAGTACGTGTCTGAGCTCGCCATTCAGCATGCCGTACTGTATGGCCGTACCAATCCAACACATGTTGTGGTATTGCCTGTTTGCATGTACATGCCCACAGCTTCGAGCTAATCGGTATTGATGACGCTACCTGCATATAAGTACCACTCGGTGTACTGTCTTGCATATTGAACCGAATACCGAAATGACACAAACGCATCCGTATTACTGACAACTTAAGATCTTCCAGGGTATCACGTACTGGAGATAACTTCCAAACATATCCTGGGGGACCAAATATAATGATTTTCATACGGAGTTTCTTGGCTTTTATCAACAGGTTCTGGATACGTGACCAATGTGGGGCCACTCTCTTTCCTGGAGTTCGTACATACCAGTCACCCGGGGTACTAATCCATATGAGAGTGTAATCTCCACTGATCACCGCACCCAGGTAATCTGTGCCCACGCTTGTCATAAGCTCATTGTGGGAAATACGATCACAGATATAACCTCGGGTGCGGAGGTCGGCGCAAGCCTCTCTCGTATCTTCAATGACAAAAGCCCTCTTACTAAGGCAGGTTACCCCGCTGTCCTTGTTACCCCCCGGCTTTTCGGCCAACAGGCAAGACGACGAGGGGGCGACGTCGCCCTGCCATCTTCAAGATAAAGAAGATGTGCCTGCAATGTCTGCCAGCATCTGGGCTTCCCTCAGATGCTGGAGCTCAGCACTGCAGCGCGCCGTGGCCTCAGAGGCGGATTGCTCCGCAAATGCTGTCAGCATGGATGGATTATCCATCAGCTGTTTCAGCACGCCTTTGGACCTAGCGTCACTGACCGTCTGCAGCTCACGGTTAGTGTATCCCATCACTATCTTCCGGCGGGACTGCACAGCGTCCATGGGTACACTTCCACCATGCTGGGCCAGTGTCCTGGCAACGAAGCAATCGAACGTCTCAAGATCGTCGATGCTGTCGCCTCGCATAGTGGCCTTGGCGAGCGTCTCCATCAACCCCTGAGGCAGGTTTCCCTGCAACTGCTCGCGCTCCTGCGCCGGGGTCGGCTCGCCCGTCAGCACCGTCTGGAATGACGTGCTGCTTGAGCTCGAGGCGGGTTGCCCCGCAGCTCCAAAACGATCACACCTGATCGACATATGCCCTGACGGCAACTTCGTCGTCGGCATGATATTGGAGCCCTCGGGGAGCTCCATTTTGACCTGCCCCTTTCCAGGGAATATCAGCTTCTCCTGGCCTCGTTCAAGCACGATGATCGTGCGTTTGTCCTGCATACTATCGAGGCCTAGGATGGCTGGCAGGTCTTTGCCACAGCCTGAAACAATGTTCGTCTTGTATGAATCGAGCTGGGTCGACCCCTGGTACTCGCAGGCAATACTGAATGTGCCTACGGTATCCGCTGGGGCCGACCCTTCTCCCACTCCGTTGATATTCAAACGAGAGCGGGGCTCGAACGTACAAGTACGGCCATGTGCCTCAGCAGCCTGGACGAACTTGCGGCTCGTGTTCTCGCCCATGATGTTGATCTTCGAGCCTACATCGATGAGGATGGAATTTCCACCATCATCCAGGAACGTCTTACTCGGCTGCTTGATGTGCACAGTTTCTGAAGTGTCGGCTGTGCCTTCAGGCGGGTTTCCCCGCGAGTCGGTCGCACTCCCTGGCGGGTTGCCCCGCATGACGCTGGCATCCGGCCTGCCCTCGGCCATACGTACCAGGTCGATGTACTGGAAGTACGACACGTGCTGGACGTGATCGCCGCTCTCCTCCCGCCAGTTGGCATACTCGTCACGTATGCTCTTATACTGTTCGCGGGTCGTGCGTCTCATCAGCGTCAGATACGAGTGAAGGGCAATATCCTGCAGCCCCTCATTCGTGAGGTGATCCCTGTATTGCAGCCACTCCTCGAACTCCTCGTTCGTCGCTGTGATATTGACGGCCCTGGCTGCCGTTGCTGCTGTTGCCACTGAGGAGTCTGATATGTCGAGCGACGGACTATCAGTCTCAGGATTGTCGGCATCCAGCATAAATGTTGCGTGCGCATTATCCATCTGATTCTGGAAGTGCCGAACACGCAACTCACGCAGCTGGTCAGGGTCCAGTGCTATCTCAGCCCCGCCCCCACTCTGGGGAGACATCTGAGGAGTATTAGGCAGGCTTCCCTGCTGAGGCGCCGTCATCGGGATAAGTTGATCGAAATATCCCGTCTCCATCGGCGGCCTTACCTCCTCTGGCAGGTTTCCCTGCTGTTGGGGCTGAGCTGTTTGCCTATCTAGCATCCTAGCCGTCATCTCCTCCACCATGCTCCTCAACTCCCGCAGCTCCCTCGCTGCTTGCTCTAGAGTCTGAATGAAGGAGCCGGTCCACGGGAACGATGACGCTATGATGCCAGGTGCTCGGCAGATAGCACACGGTGGCTGCTGAGGATCTCCCTCGCGCTGATTTGTGACATGGCCCACCACATGTGAATTCCAGCACCCTTCATGGAACAAGTGATTACACCTCAAACGGTAGACACTTTCCCTGGGCTGAAACTCTTCGAGGCATACCGCACAGGTATCTTCCATCCCAGTGAAAACCTCTACATCTGCTGCTCTGGGATATACCCGTCGCTGTCTCTCCAATACCGTCTCGGAGGGCATGAAGGCAGCTGGGGGAGTGCCTGTTGGATCCAGCACCTCCGGCACTCCGGCATTTGGCATGGAGGTGGTAGGAGTCACAGCGGGCGAGTTTCCTCGCAAATGTGAGCCTCTGTTTCTCACAACCTCAAGTGCAGCTGCACGTGACTGATCTCGTACGCTCTGCACGGCCTGCCTTCTCCTGAAGCATGCCTGTTGAGTGTGGTATGTCTGCCTGATATAATCAGGCACGCCCATACTTCCAGACAATATCGAATGGGCAGTGGGCTGGACAGCCACATCTGGCGTCGTCGGTGAAGGCATAAAGGCCATGTGCGGATACATAGATTGGTCACTGCAGGGTACGTTAGTGAGGCTGTGGAGCTGATCCGCCAATTCGCGAACAAACTTGTTCGGAACTCTGGACCCATCAGGGTACAATGGCGGATTCATGTGCGCTGGCGGTGGCCTCTGGCCCTGGGCCATGCTCGGGTGAGCATTGAACGCCGGGATGAAGGCTCGTTGCCGAGCAGGATCCCTTGGGTTGGGACCCTCAGGCTCCCAGGACCAGGCCGGCCTCCACCTCTGGCCACTCGGGTGAGGCTGATTATGGCTCTGCACCTGCTGCACAGCGGCCGCCACTCTTGCACGGTAGTCATCAGGCACACCAGCTACTGTGGTTTGTCCAGCAAACGGCCGATGATGACTTGGGGTGCAGGGCAGGTTCCCCTGCTGGCTCGTTGGAGTGCCGGGCGGCATCATGTTCAGGAGAGCTGTGCCATGCTCAGCCCTAGCCGCAGCAATCCTCTCCATGAGGGTGCCGTTTGTGGCAGGGCGGCCAGGAGTCCCGAACGGAGACTGTGCAGGTGGTGTAGCCATTGGAGTCATGCCCCTCGGTGCGTGCATGCTCTGCGAGGGTCTTCCATGCATCTGCTCAAAACGAGCAGGCTCTCCAAAGATGCGGCCGAACGTCTGCGGGTCTCCCCGCGGCTCAGGCATCTCAGCTCTGAGTCCGTTTATAGGCAGGTTTCCCTGCATGGCCTGACGATTTCGCGTCGCCATGGCGGACATTGCTCCCTGGCCTGCGGCCCAGGGGTCCTGTTGATATAACCTGTCCGCCAATTGCTCCACCTGTTCAGGGTTCAACGCGGCCGCTATCTGGTCCAAGTCCGAGGTGCTGATGGCCTGCCAAGACACGGCGCTAGGCCCTTGGCTTGGGGCTCGGCTTGGAGCCGCGCTCCCGGCCTCACTCTCGGTGATCATGAAGATTCGGTGGATCTCAGGCTGGTTTCCCAGCTTGGTGGGGCTGTAGTGGTCCCCAACTTCCCTGTGGAGGTAGACCATGGGGGGGTCGACGCCCTCTTGGTCCCGGGACCATTGGCATTAAACGCTGGCACTGCCAACGTCAGCCCACCTGTCAGGGGCAGACATCACGGAAATGGGGACTCGCGCCCGGCGATTCCCCAGAAACTCTGGATTACGCCAGTGCTTTCCCGTGGCCAGGTCCTCTACGTGGGAAATGTAGTATGGTTCGATGATACCGTTGTTTCCCTCGGACAAGAGGACCCCGTTATCAGACCAACAGAACTTCATACCATCTTGCATGGCCTTGTGCCAATCTACGAAGATGATGATGTCTGAGTCTGGGTCCCACCCACTGTGCACGGCACGACGGCGGACCGTCGGCACGAAGTGGATGCGCGACCGGCCTGTCCCCTGTTTCTTCGTGTTGTGCTCGGGTCTACAGGACAAGCCGTGCCACATAATGCCTTCGAAGGCATGCCACCGAGTGCCATGCATGGCGACTTCGGGGTACGGGGCCGGTCTCCCGGCAGGTTGGTCGCATAGTACAATATAGTTGTACAGCGACCATGGAGCTTTCAATGTCCATGAATGCCCCTGGGAGGCGCGGATGAAGATCTCGGGCTCGCCGGAGTCCCGCATCAACACCTTGAACTGAAGGCGCTGTTTTTCTTCTCCGTCTGGTTCACGGACATGAACAACTTCCATCATGATGGCTGCCAGTTGGTCAACCGAGCGAGCAAATAGGTACTCATTGATGACTTTGGCCTCGTCATATCTTGGATTGTACCCATCGTGTCTCGATTTTCCTGTGCTCCACGGATACTCCTTCACGTGCTACACGAGGTTAACCCAGCCATCATGATCATCGAAGGAGTCCAGGTACCACACAGGATTGTGTGGTTTGTCTGGCGCATGTCTGCATATCCTGCTGAGAGCTTTACTCAGCTGTTTGAGAGTGTGATTGGATGTAGGAAGGATGTTAGCTTGCCTGCATGTCTTCATGAATGCCTCATCCACCGAGCGTATCGGTGGGAGCTTCCGCAGAGCAAGTCTATCCCTAATCACACTCGGAGTCCCACTGGTGAAGGACGTGTCACCTGGGTGGTGCAGCTGATCCAAGGGCGGGTTTCCCCGCGTAGGAGCCTCTGTTGCTGAAGAGGCTGCGGCACCTGAAGAGGAGGAAGCTGCAGCGGCAGCGCCTGGCGGGTTTCCCCGCGGTGATCCGCGACTGGCGCTGCCCCTAATCGTTGGCACCCAGGTACCCCTAGACATGGCACCTTCGTCGGACCTTTTGGAACGGGCCGCCGCAGGCGAAGCTGGCGCAGGGGCATACCTGGTGCGCTCGAAAGCTGCCGCCCTTTTAGCAATGGAGCTGCTGCGACTAGGCGGGCGTCTCCGTTCCTCCACAGGGTCCTGAGGTTGCTGCTTGGGCTCAGACGCTTGTGCAGGAGTTGCGCCAATCGGCGGTCTCGGAGTTGCAGACCGAGGCGCCTCCATCTGCACATCTGGCCCAGGATCCTGAGAGCGCGCCTTCAGTTTCACCTCCGAAGACGACTTCGGTGCCGGGGTTTCACTCTTAGCCATCGAAAGTAGTGGGGGTGGGGGTTTCCTAGCCCCCTTCATGTAAATCTTGTTGGAATCCTCCAACATCTGGCGAGTTGCCTCGCGTGCGCGTTCGTCTGCTATCCGCATGCGTTCCTCGTCCTCCGCCACACGTTGAGCCTTCTGTTCATCCTTGGACATCAGTTCTGGTTGTTGGGACTGACTAGAAACGCCGGGCGAGTTTCCTCGCACTCCAGGAAGATTAAAGAGCGCGTCTTTTTCTTCCTGGGTCATGGGCACCAGTCCCCTTGGAACCGGGGTAGACTTCTCCTCTTCCGGTTTCGGATCCAAGTGGCCCAGGATCCCGAGACGGCGATTCACTTCGGCGATCTCGTCCTGTGTCATCGGGATAAGTTGCGGATGGCCCTCTTTATGAAGGGTTTTGCCCCTGTTTGGGCTCAGACCTTCATTGTTGCCAACGGGGCATCCCGGCCCGTGGTTCTGGAACGGCTCGGAGCAAGGTCCGCAAGCTGCTTGAGGCCTATACTGCTTGCGAGCCGCGATGATGTTTCGCAGCTGGGTCCGCACTTCTTCAATTTCAGGGCGGCGGATGTTTGTTGCAATCTGATAGCCTCCGCGGATGGCCTTGCCCTCAGCGTCCCTATAGGCAGGGTTGCCCTTGCCGAAGGCCGAGTGTTCCCCTTTTCGGCGTCTTGGGTCATTATACGGAAGCAGCTGGCCACCTCGCCTGAGAGCGTGTTCTTTCGGGCCAGCCTGCCTCCACTCACGAGGAAGCCGAGCCTGTGGGTGCGGCTCTCCTCTAACGCGCGCATGGGAACGGGACCTACCAGCGCTCTCATCAGAAGAGGCCGCCGAAGCAGCCTGAGTGGTAGCCGGCGGAGGCGCCTGCGGAGGCTCCTGTGCGATCCCAGGTGGATCGGCCAATAGAGGCAGGTCTCCCTGCTGGCTGGAGCTCGGCGCAAATGGCGCTTGTGCCGATGGTGATGGTGCTTCAGGCTCGTCAGGATCAAAGTCAACCTCTTCCTCACCATTGACTTCCATCATGAGGACCGTAACTTTATCCTCATCTAGCCCGCAACCATCGCCTTCTTCTTCTTCTGATGTAGAACTACCAATGATGATGGCCATTGGCGTAGCCGGTACAGGCAGGTCCCCCTGCATAGCCGGCGTCTGTGCGTCGCTCGGCTGCCCCGGGGTAGGCGGCACGGTTGTCGGCTCAGGCTCGTTGCCGAGCACAGGTTGCCCAGCAATGTTGCGCATGGCCGTATGGTTTGGCCACAGTCCCACCGCCTGGAGACCCCATCCTGGCGGAGGAAGATCATGACCGCGCATGGCGATAGCCATTTCCAGAGCATTGCGCCATCTACCGCGGGAGTATATCAGGTGTCTCTGCACGTCCACAGGATGCACGCTGTCAACGAGGGTCAGAGCTGCCAACAACAACTCCGAGCTACCGCAGGCGTCGGTATCCTGCAGCATCATACTGTCAGCTTCAATGTGCTCTTGACTCTCGGGATAAGCGGTGATAAGTATATCATGCATCCTCATGAGGGTTTTCAGGAGAGTACGTGGTCCGTATTCGCCTGGAGCAAGCGAACCAGGGGGTACAAATGGGATCCCTGGTTCACCTGCAATGAAAGCTTGAACGAACGCCTGAGACTCCATATCTATTAGGTCTTCAGTAGTTTGGGGATAGTCTCCCATCAAGGTAGGCCTGTTTCCAGGCGGGAGTTCAGGTGGAGGTTGGAGGTTGCGTTCAACCTCGGAAGGCGAGGCCTCCACAGCGATGTCCTCGTCACTGCTTTCGTAGGCCATGATGTTGCCTGGGTTCCCGAACATCCAGTCGAAGAAAGAAAGAGGCTGGTTTCCCAGCGTACCGTGATCCACGGGAGTGAGCTCGTTGTTGCCAATAACGAACCGGCGGACGCACTCGAGGTAGTACGCGTACAATCCATGACCATACGCCTCGAGCTCGTCGACGTTGTCCATGCAACTGACCCAAGTGTAAAATATCTGCTCCATGGCTTCAAAATCCTGGAGGCTCAGATATTCGATGAATGGTTCACTTGAGCCAAAATGGACTTCGGTCGACCTGCCCTTTCCATTTCCCTTCGCTGGACAATCTCGCACAAGATGGTCGGTACTGTCAAATTCATGGCATTTAAGAACCTGGCCGTCTCTACCTCGCGGGTTTCCCCGCCTACCCTTGCCTTTTCCTGAGGTCTCTCCACGGCCCTTGCCACGGCCCTTTCCCCCAAAGAATATCTCATCATGTTGTTCATCTGAGAGCCTCTGGAGAAATGCCGCGATGACTCGTCCGTTCAACCTCCGACGACCTCGTTTACCTTTACCTTTTCCTTTAAAACTCCTCCGTATCCTCCTCCTAACACGACGCACTGGTTTTCGCGTGAACCTCCTCCACCTCCGTTTGGCCTGTTGTAATAACCAGAACAAATGTTCAGCACGCTGATTGTCATTATCCATATTCATGATATCTGACCAATCTAAAGCTTCAACACCGTCTGATGATATAGTATCTGTGTCGGTGCCGGAGTCGAAATCCTCGTCTCCCAAGTAGGTGGATACACCGTCGGTTAGGGGATTTGATTCACCCCATAAGGAACGGTGTGGTTGTGGTTCTCTAGAAGGAGGGCTGGTTGCCCGGCTTGGTTGTGATCGATCTCCTGCTAGTAGAGCAGTGGATTCTCCAGGATCATCGGCCCATATGCTTGAGGGCCCGTTCCCAGGCTGGGCTTCAGTAGTCAAGGTAGTGTAGAAATTTCCACTACCAGATCCCCTTCCCCTTCCAAACACAGATCCTATATTACCAGGAGACCGTTCAGATAGGTGGCCTATCGAACGCATCCTCTCCAGCAACTCATCATACTGTTGTTGTGTTCGGGGCATTTGGTGATTGAGTGGCTGTAAGAGTTGCATGGCTCGCTGGTTGCCGACGCCTAAGGCGCGGAACAAGATCGTGGTTACTAGTTGGAAGTTGGGAAGGTCAAATCCCACCGACTGTGCCTCAAGTCGGGCCATTTCGAATCGGGCAAGGGTGACATCGATTCGTTCCCCGTGAGGCACGTGGAAGTCGATGAGTTGTGTGCCGGAAGTGAGCTGGCGCTCATCTTCCAGGCGCTCGAACTTCATGCTTAAGAGGAACATGATGTAGGTCACTGGGTCGGTGTGGACCCCATCGATGTCAGCACCATAATTTATGATGTCAGGCGGTACCCTCATGGCGAGTGTCCTCGCTAGGCCACCTAGGCCGCGTTGTATGGCGGCCGCTTGGGCCTGTGGCGTCATACGTCCGCTTGTGACGTTGAGCCATGCGTTGACCTCATAAACGTACTCGCGGAAAGGTACGTTGCCTTGAGGGTCCCAATATGGGCCATGTGTTTGCCCATCGGTGCTGTTGTCTCCACGACGCATGTGTCCGATTGCTGCCCCCAGCGCGAACCATATGATAGCGAAGATAACCAGCCCAAGGCTGTGTAAATAAGGGCGGTTATTAGGCGCGCTGCCGCGCTGGGGTAGCGCCTTGTCGAGTCTTCGAGGCGCTCTATCTGGCGGATCTCTCCGCCAATGCTTCAAGCATTGCGCTTTTGGGTCGTTGCCGAGCGGTTGGTGGTAGCGCAATGATGGTGCGTATATGGTACCAATGTCGTTGTCTAGACGTCGTACCTCTCGTGTCGCTTCTTGCTCTTGGATAGATCCTCGTAAACGTACTGGGAGTGGTAGCGCAGGGTGGTAGGTGGTCACGAAGATCGTGCCGAAGAGTATGAGGCTAAGAAGAGCAAGAGCTGACCACACGAGAGTGCGGCCAGCTCCGCTACCAAGTCGAAAGTGAGCCTGGTAACTCCAATAACATCCGATTCCATGGGAAGCGGATGGCAAATAGCGTCCGGTATCGTACTGAGGCTGTTCAGTAAGAGGAATGGACGGATAAGATAGGATAAGATCGATGTATCGGTCTTTCCAGCACATAGCGAACACTCGCGGTGTCCGGGCAAATAGGGCGCGCGTGCCTTGAGCCAAAGGCAACGGCGCGCGAGCTATGCTCCCGATACTATAACATCTCCCAAAGAGCTACCCTTAAAGTTCGTGGATGTCGCGCTGCCGTCGCCGCCTCCTTCGTCAGTTCTAAACCCCTGTTCTTCTGGCGGCCCTGCTGCGAGTCGACCCCATCTGTCCATGGCAAGCCTCTTCTCGGGCCACTCGCTGAGATCTCTCCCGCCCAAGACTGGACAGGGTGGATCTTTCCCCCGCGTGGTCCACGCAATCTCGTTCGCAGTCGTCATCCACCACCCGTCTGCTCCGGGGCTCTACCTTTGCCTTCCTCACCTGCTCGGGCGCGCCGAAGCCTCTCAAGCAAGATGACTCGTCGGAGCGCGTCTCAGACCCGCCCTCCTCAAACTGGCCGCGGCGCCGCTGATCGGAGAACCGGCCCTGGCCATCATAGGCGTCGCTTGCCCACCAAGCGCCCCAGTCGACCTGCTGACCTCG
>CAUYUJ010008813.1:388203-413203 GCA_963575745.1 Prorocentrum cordatum | reverse complement strand
GCTTGCTCTGCGGCGGGCGGGGGCGGCTTTGCCGGCGCGAGTTCGGGCCAGGCGACGACGACGACGACGACGACGACGACGACGACGACGAGGACGAGGACGAGGACGAGGACGACGACGACGACGACGACGACGACGGCGACGACGACGACGACGACGAGGACGAGGACGAGGACGAGGACGAGGACGACGACGACGACGACGACGACGACGACGACGACGACGAAGACGAGGAGGGGGAGGGAGGAGGAGAACGAGGACGACGGCGACAGTGCCCTGCAGGAAGAAAGTGCGCCACGCGCAGCTCGCGGCTACTGCGCGCGACTCACAGTCCCAATTTGGCACCGTAAACGTTATCGATACAGATATCGATTTGTTTAGACGTGGACTTGCGTCATACCTCAACTTCCGAGCAACGCGCCACAGTAACCGACGAAAGGGACCCGACAAGGGGTCCGAAATGAAAACGAGGCAAGGGCCCAAGAGACATAAAAACAGGGAATCAGACGTTGGGGAATGAGGTCGAAGTAATACGGAATCGCCAAACCTGGAAATCGGTTTCGGTTTGGTTGGTGTCGTGCGTGACGTGCGGGCGAGGCGAAGCTGCGTGAGGGCGAGATAGATCCTGGCCTTGTGAAGACCTGGAAACATCACTTTGTTGCACCCCTCTGGCGGCCAGCTGCTCCCGCGCTTGTCCCGAGGTTGTCCCGAGGTTGTGCCGCGGTTGTCCCTTGGTTGTCCCGTGGTTGTCCCGATGGCTGTCCCGATAGCTGTCCCAAACGGCTGTCCCGATGGTTGCCCCGATGGTTGTCGGAATGGTTGTCCCGATGAGTATCCTGATGGGTGTCCCGATGGCTGCCCCGATCGTTGTTCCGATGGTTGTTTGTCCTGTAGTTGTTCCCATGGTTGTTTGCCTTGTGGTTGTCATGCGGTGGTCCCGATGATTGTCCCCATGGTTGTCCTACTTGTACCAACGACTGTGCCGGTGGTTGCCCCGAACGTTGTCCCTGGTGGCCCCAATAATTGTAAGATCGATCGATGTATTGTGAAACCGATGGATAGTGTGATCGACCGATATCATGATAGTGAGATCGGTAATGTGAGAATGAGGCCGTAGACCGTTAGATCGATCCACATATATATATATATATATATAGTGAGGTTGGCAGATACAAATCGATCGACATGTTGGTAGTGTGATCGGCTGATGGGCAATGACACCGATAGATAGGGATATCGATGAATATCAGGATCGTTAGATATATCAATCTCGAATACGATCAGTGGGGAGGAGTAGGGGGAGGAGCAGTTGGAGCGGAAGCGGGAAGGGAATGCAGGCATCATAGGCAACAGCTGTGCATCCACGACGGTTGCAGCATGGTGGTGAGCGAATGGGGGGGGGAGAGAGAGAGAGAGAGAGAGAGAGAGAAACAAAAAAAAAAGTGAGGGAGACAGAGGCAGAAAGAGAGAGAGAGAGAGAGCGACAGCAAGAGAGAGAGAGAGAGAGCGACAGAGAGAACAAACAAACAAAAAGAAGACAGAGAGGTGGAGCGCGGGAGCGGAAGTGGATGACGGGGAGGGGGAGGAGGGGAGGAGAATAGAGAAGGGAAGGAGAGAAGGACAGAAGAGGGGGGAGACGATGTGGAGGTGGAGGTGGTTGGGGAGGGGGAGGGATCGGGAAGGGGACGGGACGCAGGGGGATAGGGGATGGGGAGGAGGATACCTTCTCCTCCCCCTCCTCCTCGTTCCGTCCTTCTCCTCCCCTTCTCCTCCTCTTTCCTGCATCCGCCTCCCCCCTCCCACCTTTTCTGTTTTAGAGTGGCTCGGGAGCGTGGTAGACCTTTCTTTGTGCCTCTGTGACCGAACCCCCAGCACTGCGTGGGCGACAAGTCTATCCAGCCTTGCTTCGCCTGTCTGCCCCGCGTGGGCGACCAGCCATGGGCGACCGATGGAGGCTGCCAGCGTGGCACCGCTGGGAAAAAAGAGCGCGGGCCGAAACTTGTGACAGATTGCGTTTCCAGCGAGGTTGCACCCGACATCACGGCGGAAGGTCTGTCCCCACACTGTCTGATCAGATGCAGTATCGGCAGCGGCAGGCGCCAGTCTCATACCCGACATGGACGTGCGTGCTCTGCGGCGCCTATAAAATTGTCTATCCGAATTCTTGCAAATTCGGGTGTGGCAGATCGAAGGCACGACAGCTTCGACCTCCCGCTATGCCACCCCAGGCAGCTGGCCCAGTGCGACGGAGGCAGTCATGAGCATGGGTCCTGGAGGCACAGGAGAAAGTGAGGCGCTGTAGGAGGAGGAGGAGGAGGAGGAGGAGGAGGAGGAGGAGGAAGAGACCCCTACAGGTCGGAAGGAAGAGTCCCCCAGACAGGAGCCCTCTAATGCAGCAAGCTTCTCTCTCCAGTGGTAGAGGCACGCCAGCTCAAGTCCAAATTGAAGAAACAGGAGTGGTTGGCCAAGCCAAGAGCGCCAGTCCCCGTTCGAGCCAATTGCTCCAGGTGGGGATGACCTGCGCATCATCCCCGCCCTGCCCAAAAATGCCCGGAATCACCTGCACTGGGAAGCGCCGCCAGCGGATCCGGCACTGCTCGCAGGACACATCTTGAAGCTGAAAGTGGAGTTGTCTGCCCTCGGCCCCATCATCAGGTTGAAGAGGGAAAACAAATAACAGAGGAGGATTGGTACACAACTGCTTTAACTGTTATCCGGATGGCCTGCCCGCCTAATGAATGCTTTAAGAATCAACACGATGAGTTGCAGAAAGCGCAGAAGCACACAGAAGGCTGTCAGAGCGTTGTCCACGCGAAACAATCAGGACTGAACGCTGCCCTTGCTGGCTTGAATCATGCGACGAGCATGCAGGATCGACACAAGCAACCTTGGAGCAGACCAGGACTCTCATGGATCAGCACGCCGAAAGATTCCGCCACCTGAGGAGCCGTCGCCCTTGCCAAACGGAGAGGCAGCGCCTGCACCTGGCACCCCTGAGGCACATGCGGCAGGTGATTTGAACCCGGCAGGCATGGTTGACCTTGCCACGTTGCAGGCCCAGCTTGCAGTTCTTCAGACGCAGCACGCCGAGGGACAGAGGCTGATGGTGGAGACCAACTGCCTGCTGGAGCAGAGGCTGACATCGGTAGTCAAGCATTTGGAAGTCGAAGAAAGCTCTGCATCGAACAAGGCACAGAGGTCAGCTGATTGAAACGCAGAAGCAGGCATGCACGAGGATCAGCCCAGTCTCACTCAGCTCACCCTCTCAGTAGTAGATCAAGCCATCGCCACGGCAGGCAGTTCAGCACCAGGAGCTGCAGCATCTACCAGGTCTTCCTTTGGCAATCAGGGACAATCACCCATGCCTCCACCAGAAGTAGCAGCAGTAGCCCTGGCCACCCCAGTACCAGAACAAAACCCGCGATGGCGGGCAGCGGATGTCCGATCATCACCTGACAGATCGCGCAAGATCAGGATCCTACCCCATCAACCTCCTCTAAGGTCCCCCCCTACTCAACAGTTAAAAATGTAACTACTTAGTATCGTTGGCTGGGCAGACTCGACAGCTGTGTTGCATGCTGCACGCACCCTTCTGCATCCCAACAGTGATGTCCGTGCTCGTGCACGAGTTTCACGAGCATTGTCGCGGTTGCTTGCACATCCCGGCATGGCGAAAAGCGTACAGTACGGACATGTCCCACCACATCAAAGACACCCCTTGAATGAGATGGCAGATATCCTTGCAGCATTAGCAGCTCTGGGTATGGCTCGCCCACCTGAAGAGGACCTACTAGGACTTCCAGTATAACAGAAGTCGTCATTGCAGTGGGCACGGATGGAAGTCCTGAATCCCGCCCCTCTTCCCCAGTTTACTCCACTGCGCCGACCGAAAGGAGCGTGTCCTCTCCTCACGTGTCAGCGACGGCAGGCAGCATGTTTACCGACATCATGTCAACGACAAGAGGGAATGCTAGCTCCTATTGCAATTGGGGCAGCAGTCCTCAACGTTCTCACCCTAAGGCCGAAGTCTTCCGAGGCCAAAGGACTTTGTGCAGGACTGCGCATGCGAGGCCGCATGAGTGCGTTGGCCGATTAGTTCTCACGAGCTGGCTACCAAATCATAGGAATGGCAGAGACGAAAACAAAACAAACAACAACAACAAAAAAAACGTCAATGTGGGCCAATACTCCGTCTTCCATTGACTAAGCACCTCTAGGAGTACCCACGGGTGCCCACTCTGAATACAGACCAAGGTGCTTGCTCCCTCCAAGCGTCAGTTCGCGAATGTGAAGCAGGTAGCAGTCACGCTAGCCTCGCCGACTACGATGTTTGCGATCATCCAGACCCAAAGCCACAAATTCTGCATCCTCATTTCGCATGCTCCTCGGTCCAAGGCCACCGGCAGAGATTTCCAAATGGTGGGAGGATACAGGCAGGTTGTACGCCAAGCAGTCGCAGACGGATGCTTTCCCAATCGCTGTCTGTGACGCCAACGCGACAGTCGGTGCCAGGACGTCGAAAAGCATAGGACTGGTGTGAGCTGAAAAGGAGATTCCGAATGGTGTAAGTTCCTTGCGTTCCTCACCAGGGCTGGCCTTTGGATCCCTGCCACCTTTGCAAAAAGGAGCACTGCATCCAGGCCACCTGGACGACGCCAGGTGCAACCAAGCCATCCAAAGGGTTGGACTATATTTGCGTTCCCCAAATGCTCTTTGGATTCAGTAAAATGAGCAGGTGTAAATCTGTCCATCGGCGCGGCAGTCCAATAGCAGCAGGACCACGACGCTGTAGGAATCTCCCTGACAGCGCCATGCTTGAAGGCCCAATCTCCCTTTTCCCACGACTAAAGATCTGCTCGCATCTGCTTAGGAACCCGCAGATGCAGGGCATTGTTCACCGGAAGCTCAACCAGGACCTCTCTCGTCCCTCATGGGACGTTCCTCCCTCAAAATGTTGCCAGATTGTGAGAGACCATGTTTCGAAAACCATTCAAGATACTCTGGTAGCCCCTCCATCGACCTATCAAGCTTGGGCTTCTGAGGTCACCAAAGACAGCGATCGTGGCAAGACCACGGTACGGCGACGGATGACCAGCATACTAACAGAAATGGACAAACTTAGGATGTACATGTACATGCTGGCTTGGCAACTAGTGGCACAGCGGCTGAGACGAGCGAGCAGCTACTGGCACACGTACGGGCATATGTATCCGATTCGCACGCTCACAGCTTGTAGCATGTTCTGGATACCCCGAACGACAGGCAACAGGTAGTGCATGAGTCAGCAGAGTTGCGAAAGACTGTGTACGAGGCAACGTTACATCCAAGCAAGCATCCGTTGTGCTCAGTGGCTGCGTTTGTAAAGTTCGTCGAAGCTACAAGATTCATGACAGGCAGGCCAGGAGGGGAGCTATGGATCTGGGATGCCCTCCTTATTTTGCAGGAGCGATTCACAGCTGCGTTTCACCACATGTTGCATCCTTATGCTTGGTATGGGCAGCTGCTGACGCAGGCAGATGCACGGCAGCACTTGCACGACATGGCACAGAAGCTGAAGAGAGCCAATCATGGCCGACAGCTTGTAGCAGCCTACTCGACCCTTAGATCCATGGGAGTGGGAAGCAGGAAGGTGGTTAAACATGCTCTGCACCCAGCAGTAGAATATGCTTATGAACAGATGGCGCACACTCCAATGGTGCCGCACGACAAGTGGACGCAGCCATCACAACACACCAGACGGCTGCGTGCATAGTTGCAGATCGGATGCCAGTGAGAGACCTATGAGCTCAAACTGTCCAATTGCCTGACGTTGTTTCAACACGAACGGAATTTGGCGCACGCTGGCCACTGGGCGACACGTCTAGATGGGCAAATGCGGAGATTTCATATTAGTTGCTTCAGGAGCCTTGGCACAAATACACTGTCCTTGATTTCAAGTCCGTCGTGCTCTGCTTCGAACCGTTGCAGTGGAAAGGCGGGCTCCGACAGCAGAGTCCCAAGGAGTCAGCTCCAACGCCTGCCCGTCAGCAAAGTCAATGTTGATGGCTAGCCATACACTTAAGAAACATCATGGTTTTGTTTTGAGGCTGAAGCTGGCACTATCCGTGATGAACGTTGCAGAAGCTAGCCAATACGGTTCCATGTCAGGCAGACGCACGCCACTTGCAGTGCTCTCAGGCACGTTGTCCACGTCAGTGGCAAAACATCGAAGAAATGAGGCGGCAGGCAAGAAGGGACTAACATCAGCTCAGCATTGCGTTGACGTGCTGGCTGTTTTTTCCCAACCATCCTGTGGTGTTGGGTCCTCGTTTTGAAGAGACGGTCCCCGTGTTCCTCCTCCTCTTCTTCCTCCTCCTCCTCCTCCTCCTCCTCCACCGTCCGCATGCGTCCCGCACACCCAGTACAGCGTTTCCGTGGCCCTCCTCCCCCTCCCCCCTGCGTTTTCATCCACCCAGTGCAGCGCTTCGTGGCCCCATAGGGAGCCCCACCGAAGGTCTCAGTGCTACCGTCCGCATGCGTCCCGCACACCCAGTATATCGTTTCGTAGCCCCTCCCAGTGCTACCGTCCGGATGCGTCCCGCATACCCAGTACAGCGCTTCGTGGCCCCATAGGGAGCTCCACCGAAGGTCCCAGTGCTACCGTCCGCATGCGTCCCGCACACCCAGTACAACGTTTCCGTGGCCCTCCTCCCCCTCCCCCCTGCGTTTCACCCACCCTGTACAGCGTTTCGTGGCCCCATAGGGAGCCCCACCGAAGGTCCCAGTGCTACCGTCCGCATGCGTCCCGCACACCCAGTACAGCGCTTCGTGGCCCCATATAGCTCCCACCGAAGGTCCCAGCGCTACTGTCCGCATGCGTCCCGCACACCCAGTACAGCGCTTCGTGGCCCCATAGGGAGCTCCACCGAAGGCCCCAGTGCCCCCGTCCGCATACGTCCCGAAAGCCCAATTTGGCATTTTCACCCACCCAGTGCAGCGTTTCGTGGCCCCATAAAGGGCTCCACCCAAGGCCCTAGTGCCACGGTCCGTATGCGTCCGGGAAATCCGCCGACCCTGTCGGCGTGTGGAAGACGCATCCCGGTGTCGTCGTCTTGCGTGGATCACAGTCGTCGTCGTCGTCGTCGTCGTCGTCGTCGTCGTCGTCGTCGTCGTCGTCGTCTCCGTCGTGTCCTCGTCGTCTCCGTCTCCGTTGTCCCTCGTCGTCTTCGTCGTTCCCCGTCTCCTTGAGCGCGCGAGCCAAAGCGACATTGAGCAACGTCGTAGTTGAGTCGTGGCGAAGCCCCTCCCTACCCTCCCCGCCGGGGGGGGGGGGGGGTCGCCGGGGGGGGTCCCCGGGGGGGGTCGCCGCCACCCAGATACGCATCCTCCCCGGGGGGTCCCGGAGCTCAGAAAAGCTTCAAGACGAGCCAAGAGCGACAGAAGACACCCCCAAAAGGGTACAAGAGGGCCTCGACTCGACGAACGATGGCCCCAAGACGCCCAAGACGGCCCGAAGACGGCCCAAGAGGCCCTCAAGACGCTCCAAGAGAGCCCCAAGAGCACACCCAAGAGGGCCCCAGGCGCCAAAATCGTCAATTTTACATAGGTTTTTGAATGATTTTGGCCTTCTCGCCTTTTCGGCTTTCCGACACTCCAAGACGGCCCAAGAGGCCCCCAAGAGGCCCCCAAGAGCGCCCCAAGAGGCCTACAAGAGGGCCCCAAGACGGCCCAAGAAGGCCCCAGGACAGCCTAAGAGGCGCCCAAGACGGCCCAATAGGGCCCCAAGACGGGCCCAAGAAACAGCCAAGAGGGGGACGAGGAACCGAGAATTCGAGACTTCCGCCCTAAGAGGCCCCCGGGAAGCCCCAAGAGGCCCCCAAAAGGCCCCAAGAGGCCCCCGAGCGGCGCCAAGACGCCCCCAAGATGCGCCGAAGACGGCCTCCGGAAGCCCCAAGAGGCCCAAAAGAGGCCCCAAGAGGCCCCACAACGGCCCCCAAGAGGCTTCAAGTTGCCTTCCAGACGCCCCCGAGAGGTCAACCACGAGATCCCAACCAACATCCATAAGGCCTCCTCCTCCTCCCCCTTCACCCTTCCTCCTCCTACTCCCTTCCGCCTCCTCCTCCTCCTCCTCCTCCTCCTCCTCCTCCTCCTCCTCCTGCCCCCCCCCTCGTGTTGTCTTTCGTCATCTTCAGGGTCGGCGGCAACGGCCGTAAGGCCTTCGCAATATAATTTGGCATTTTCACCCGCGCAGTGCAGCATTTCGTGGCCCCATTGGGGGCTCCACCGAAGCCCCCAGTGGGACCGTCCGCATGCGCCCCGGAAACCCAATTTGGTACTTTCACTCACTCAGTAGAGCGCTTCGTGGCCCCATAGGGAGCTCCACCGAAGCCCTCAGTGGGACCGTCCGCATGCGTCCCGCAAACCCAATTCGGCACACCACCCACACAGTACAGCGTTCCCCCCCGCCCAGTGCAGCGCTTCGTTGCCCCATAGGGAGCTTCACCGAAGCAAATATTCACAATTACGGTACCCACAACTGCATATGGTTGGGACCTTCGCCAGGATAATCTTTCCAGCGCACGAGAGCTTGTCATGCAATCGCGTATGGATAATCACGGCATTGCGCATCTCATCATCGGAGCAGGGCTTCTGACAACAGCAATGATCGAACTGGAATATAGGTTGAGGCAACTTCCCTCCTCACACTCCCCTGATCTAGACCTGGATCAGCACTATCTGGCATTCATAGAGAAGGCGTACAGGAACGAACGGGTGGTATTTGATTCCAGCCGCTGCCCGGCTCGCTCTCACCTTCGAGGGCACGCGAAGAAGCCTACCACTAGGCAACGCAATATTTCTGCTCATCGTTTCTGAAGTATCCAGCTCAGAAAACGGAGAAGCTAGTCCAGGCCAAGCTTGCAACGCCCCTGAAGAGGTTTGATCAGACCATCAGCCACACCGAAAAATCAGACGCACAGGAAGATCACTCTTCTGTCGAGCACGTAATTAGGCGGCGCGTTGTGTAGTTCTGTCTGAACCACGAAATTCAAATCTGGCCGGAGCACCCAGCATACTACTGAAGGAAGGGGAGACGGAGACCATTTTACTGGCGGAACTCCGGGGATGACTCCCTTTGGACCACCGCCCATTAGCGGCGGTCTTTCCGCGCACTGCAGGGGGGGCGGGTGGAGAAGAGGAAGCTCACCCGCGCTGAAGCCAACGGCTGCGGGAGGAAAGAAAAAGGAAGGAGAGCGCACGGCGAAAGGCCGGATTAAACTGTTATAGGGGGAGCCCCAATGGCAGAGACAAATACGTCCGGGACGCCCGGCACACCACTGGAGCAAGGGGAGAGGGAGACCATTTTACTGGCGGAGTTCCGGGGATGAGTCCCTGCGGACCACCGCCCACTCGCGCCAGGTCAACCCGCACACCAATCCGCCCCGCGCCGCTACCATCGCAACAGACAGCGGGCGAGCGCCTCCTCCACATGCCCCGCACCGCCCGCCCACCACCCCGCAGTGGGGCACCGGCCCAGAGCGCGCCCATCCGCCGGCAGTCCCGGCGCCGCACGGCGCCGACGTTTTCACCGGACCAGGCACGCCTGAGACAACTGGGGCATGCATGAGTTATTACTGCCCCCACGCAGACCACCCATACGTTCACAACCCCTGGCCGCTGCCCCCGCCCACGGTATTCCAACGGGGCGCGGGCGCCCCCTTCAAGGCCCCGGGGCCCCGTGGGCCCCTCGACCGAGGGGCCCCCACTGGCCCGGGGAACACCGCCGGGAAACGGCGCGCGCTGGGGACGGGCCCGGGAACTGCCCCTAGTGGGCCGGCACATCCCAGCATCAAAATGAAATAAGAAAGGGGCCCCGGCCCCCTCCCGGGCTAACGCTCCTCTACTGGGTTCATAACATATCGCGCCTTCCCTTCGCCCCGATTCGCAGTCCTCCCCCTCAGGCCCCGCGCGGCGCCCCCCACCGTCAACTGGCACCCTTAGGCCGACATCGCCTCCGCCAATCCCTTCTGGGGCTCATGCGCCCCCCGCGGGTAGGCGTGGAATTCATTGGATTTCCACCTCCCGAAGCGCTCAAGCCTCTCCAGGTTGGGCGCTGCGCGGCACGTGGATAGAGGCCTGGTGGCTCTCGAAATGCGCCTCTCGTCTGAGCGCCGCGCACATTTGTATTAGATGTTCAAAACAGTGCTCTCGCCCTAGCGTCGCGCACACTCGTCTTAAAAACTTGGGGTTCGCGGTCTTCAAATGGGAGCTCTCGCCTGAGCGTCGTTTTCACTCGTCTCTTATCAACAACAAAATACGAGAACGGGGGGGTCGCGCCTCAGCGCCGCACACAAATGCTTTAAAGCTTGCAACATGGTCCTAATAGACTTGCTTAAGGGGGTCTTTCTTCTTGTCTCAAGAACCCGCTAGTGCGAGACCTGCGCCGGCCGGCTGGCGCTCTTCGGGGCTATGCTCGGACTGACTTCCTGACCGTGGCGTTCCACGGTGTCGTTTTGCCTTGTTCCCTGGCTGTGGCGTTCCCCAGGGTCGCTTCGTCTGGTTTCCTCACCGCATTCCCCAAATGGCGTGGTCTTGTTTCCTTACAGCCGAACCTAGAACAGAAGAAAACCCCTCAAGAACGCAAGACCCTCCGTTGGCCCAACCTGAAGAACATTCGATGGGTGCCCTCCCCCAGGATGCACAATGAACGTCCCACAAGCACAATGAAAATGAGTGTACCCGCCCCGAGCCGACCTCGATCTTATACCTCGGTCCGACCAGGCCTGAATCCCCCAGCTGCGTGGTCCTGTTTCCAAGCAGCGCCAAACAACGCCAAGCAACGCCCAGCAACGCAATGCCAACGCCGAGCAACGCCGAGCAACGCCACGCAATGCCACGCAATGCCAATCCACGCTGAGCAGCGCCAAGCAACGCCGAGCAACGCCAGCCAACGCCAAACAATGCCAAGCAACGCCAAGCAACGCCAGTCGACGCCGAGCAACGCCAAGCAACGCCATGCAACGCCAGCCGACGCCGAGCAACGCCAAGCAACGTCTAGCAATGCCACGCAATGCCAATCAACGCCGAGCAGCGCCAAGCAATGCCAACCAATGCCAAGCAATGCGCCCATGCTATAGGAAAAATGTGCCCGAACTGGTGTCGCGCCGGGTTCATTTTCAATGGAGGCAGCTCATTTTCGAAAGGGGGTTATGGTTGAAGACTCACAAGAAATTGTATGGTTTGGACACCTTGGAAATTTGTGACAACGGCACGGGAGGAGGGCTGTTCCTTTCAAACATGAAGCTCCCTCTTCATACCTCATCAAATTAGCTCGGAGGAAACTTACGCAGCAATTAAACAGATGGGGACGGCTACTTTTAAAAAACGGTCCTCTCCGTGAACCCCTCGTTGAATTTGCCAATCAATCATTGTCGCGTTCCTCAAAACTCCCGAGAAAGATGCAAGACAGTCTTTTTTCAGAATGGGGCTCTCGCTTGTGGCAGGCCCATACGGTGGCCATGTGTAGAGGGGGCACTTCCTGCTACGAAGAGGAAGGCTTGCAAGTGACTCGCGAAAAAGGGACTCGGGACGGCAGGGTGTCCTGCAGCGTCAGTGGGGCGTCCTGGGTTTACTCCTCATCCGCTAGGCTCGGTCGATGAAGCGTCCTTCAATCAAGTTTTGACGCATACCCTGGCAGGATTAATCGGTTGTAGAGCAAGGTGCGAAAACAGAATTCAACGAGATGTATCCAATATTTCTTGGAGGATCCATTGCCATGGACGAACAAAAGCCTCTTCACCATCCCTCGAGGTGCTGCGATCTGCGATAATTCCGCCACTTTCAAGAGTTGCTGAGTTGCTGGGGGGTCCAGCGCGGCGGCGCCATATCCATGCGTGACTGAGCCATTGCCGACGCGGGGTGCAAGCACAATGACGACCTGGACAGCCTGCGGCTGCATCTCTACGTGATGCTCTCCAGGGCCACGAACTCCTGATGATCTGGGACCCGGGGCTGCAATTCCTTTCCGTCGGGTCGCCCTCGGACCTCGCAGGTCGCCGCCTAGGCCGCCAGGGCGCCATCGGGCGGTCGCGACGCGGCGGCCGCGCGGAAACGCGCGAGGAAGTCGCCGAGGCCGGCCGCCTTTGTCATGATCTGACTGACCGAGGTCTCCTTCCGGGCTTTGACGAAGTCCGTGTCCCGTCGCGTCACCTTGGGCGAAGGAGCGGAAGACGAACTGCCGCGTGGCAGCGGTGACGGCAACAGAGAAGACGACGACGACGACCACCACCACCACGACGACGACGGCGACGGCAGCAACGGCAACGGCGGCGACGGCGACGGCGGTGGCGACAGTGGAGGCGAAGGCGACGACGACGACAGCGGCGCCGAGGCGGTAAGGGGAAAAGGGAAGAAAGAGGAAGGACGAGAAGAGAAGGAGGGGGATGAAGAGGAGGCGAAGGAGCAGGCGGAAGGAGGGAGTAGGGCGAGGACGGGAGCAGGGGAAACGAATGAACGAACACATACACGCACACGAGCGCGGCCATATTACGAGCACTCGGGATTCAAACGTCAACGTCAATTCACATACGCACCATGTTGGCGTGAGTTGCCAACCATCCAATGTTTGCCTCAACCCTCCTCCACCCGCAACGAACTCATGCTTTCTCCCCTTCCTCCTACTCCTCCTCATCCTCAGCATCATCATCATCATCATCATCATCATCATCATCATCATCATCATCATCATCATCATCATCATCACCACCCATCATCATCATCACCACCACCACCACCATCATCATCATCATCATCATCATCATCATCATCATCATCATCATCATCATCATCATCATCATCATCATCATCATCATCCTCGTCCTCATGTGCATCCTCCTCATCATCATCAGTAGCATCATCATCAGCAGCAGCATCATCACCATCACCATCACCATCAGCATCATCATCATCATCGTCATCATCAGCACCGTCGTCATCATCATCAGCAGCATCATCAGCATCAGCATCAACAGCATCAGCATCAGCATCATCATCATCCCCAGCATCAGTAACATCATCATCACCACCAGCAGCATCATCATCATCCTTCTCCTCCCCAGCGTCCTCCTTATCCTTATCCTCCTGCTCCTCTCCTCCTCTCCTCAGCCTCCTCCGCATCCTCCTTTTCATAATCATCAGCATCACCATCATCGTCGCCATCGTGACCGCCATTCTCATCATCAGCATCATCATCATCATCAGCCGCATCACAATCATCATCATCATCATCATCAGCAGCAGCATCATCATCGTCGTATCATCACCACCATAATCATCATCACTATCGTCAGCATCGTCATCATCATCATCATCATCATCATCATCATCATCAGAAGTGTCAATATTATCATTATCATCATCATCAGCAGCATCATCATCATCATCGTCGTCATCAACATCACCACCACCACCACCATCATCATCATCCTAAGCATCACCATCATCAGCAGCAGCAGCATCACCACCACCACCATCATCATCATCGTCATCATCACCATCAGCATCATCATCTTCATCATCAGCAGCAGCATCAGCATCATCATCATCAGCAGCAGCATCAGCATCATCATCAGCCGCATCACAATCATCATCATCAGCATCATCATCATCATCATCATCAACATCATCATCATCATCATCATCATCCCACCTCCTGGAGCCTGAAAGGAGCCAAAAGAGCCTCCAAACAGCTTGATCTTCTCGATGTTCCTCCTCCCCCTCCTCGAGGAGGAGGACGAGTGCTGATGGGGAAGGAAGAAGCATCGCCAGGCCCAGCAGCTTGGAGCCCATCCTGCCGTCCTCGGTCACGGGGAACCCGGTGAAGCCACACGTCTCCGCCAGCCTTTCCCCCGGGCAGGGGCTACGACCACGGCCACGACGCGGGGGGAGAGGGGAGGGTTCGGAGAGGGGTTCGAGGGTCGAGACCGTCGTAAGTCTTCGGACACGCATGGGCTTCCCCAATGAGGCCGCTTGAGACCTCTCCAGGGGGCCTTTTAGAGGTCTGCTGGGACCTCCCGAGGCCTCTGAAGGAGGAGAACGAGGAGGGGCAGAGGAGAAGAGGAGGGAGGAGGAGGGGAGACAAATGAAGGGAGGGACGGGGGGGGGAGGAGTTCGGGGGCCTTCTGGACGGGTTCTGGGAGGAGGAGGAGGAGGAGGAGGAGGACCAGTGTAAACCCAAGAGAGTCATCAACGATGTTGGAGTAAACCCTCCCTCCAAGCTCCCTCTTGACAGGCCCCTACAAGGTTTCGTCTCCATTGATGGAACTGCCTTGTTGGAAGACACCCGTTTGAAGACCCGCAAGCATACCGAAACATTGTTTTCGGGATTCCAACGCCACGGATCAACCTGATTGTTGCGTCTCGACGATCCTGAATCGTGCCAGAACGCCATTCCCAAGACTTCAGCACAGAGAACCAACGTAACTGTTGCACCCGCATAATCCTGAATCCTTCCACAACACAATTTCTGGTACGTTGATAATTTGGATGGGAATGCGTGACACTCTTGAGAATTCTGTGGAAGAATGCGCGCGGCGCTAGGGCGAGAGCCACATTTTGAAAAAGAACCACCCTCAATCCGCGAAACTCTTGCAAATGTTTAAAACACCTGAAACCACTCGCCCTCAATCCGTGAAACTATTGCAATGTGTTTCAAAAAATCTGCGCTGCGCTAAGGCGAGAGCCACATTTTGAAAACCACCCGCCCTCAATCCGTGAAACGATTGCAAATGCTTACAAAGAATGTGCGCCGCGCTAAGGCGAGAGCCACATTTTGAACACCACCCGCCCTCAATCCGTGAAACTATTGTAAATGTTTAAAACACATGTGCGCCGCGCTAAGGCGAGAGCCACATTTCGAACACCACCCGCCCTCAATCCGTGAAACTCTTGCAAACGTTGAAAATGAATGTGCGCCGCGCTAAGGCGAGAGCGACATTTTGAAAAACGACCCGCCCTCTATATGTGAAACTGTTGCCACTCTTCAAGCTTCAGAATCAGAAATGGTGAGGAAGTCTCAGGCGAAACGCCTGGCCCGCCCTAAAAACTGGCCTCGGGGTGCGACAGGGAGAATCTATAAGGAAAAAGAATGGAGGAGGAAGAGGCCTGCATCGGACCCACATCATCCCTCATACTTTCAACTCAGCATCCGGCCAGCCCATTTACTACCCAAACTGGCCCATGATACCCAGCGCAGTCAGCCCAGATACCTGCAATGAGTTCGATTCCCCTCTTCCACTCTGCCCCCTCCGTGCTTCGCTCTCTGATGTGATCATCCTCTGTTCCTTCTGCTCCCTACCCTGTACGCTGCAATGCGTGAGTTTTGTTCGTCTGCCATCGCACTGCCTGCTTTGGGACACGATGTCCTGCCACTTCAAGCCCTGGAGTGCCTCCAAGCTTTTCTGTTCCTCTTACTTGCGATCCTCATTCCAAGTGTCTACTGTGACAGGCTTGATTTGACTCTACTGAAGCCATCTCGCCCAAGTCAGATCCTCAATCTTGTCCATGTATGAACGTTACGGTTCTCCACTAAAGTCTGCGCACCGTCAAGAAGAATGAGGAGGAGGAGGAGTAGAGGCCGCAGCCTCCGATACTCGTCTCACTGTCGACTCTCGTCCTCTCCCAGAGCTCAAGCTCCGGAATTCCTACCCTCCGACCGACCTGCCGAGGAAGGGGAAGACGATCCCGACGGCGGCGACGATGACGACGAAGACGATGACGACGACGACGACGACGACGACGACGACGACGACGACGAGGACGATGACGATGACGAGGGCGAGGGCGAGGGCGAAAGCGCATGCGAGGCGAGGACGAGGGGGGATGGGTAAGACGGGGAGGAGGGCGGGGAGGAGGGCCGGGAGTACGGAGAGAGGGAGGGGAGAGAGAAGGAGGAAAGAAAAATCTTCCCCTCCTCCTTTTCCTGCAGGGTTCACTGCGCCAGCCATTTTTCCCCTTCTACATCCTCCTCCTCCTCGTCCAGCTCCTGATGCTCCAACTCGTCCAACTCGCCTTCATTTTCCATTCTCCCTGCTCTTCCTCCTAATTATTTTCCACCTGTATTCCTTCCCCCTTCTCGTGTCTTGATTGCCTCCTGACCGATCGTCGTATTTCTTCTCCAGGCGCCTTCCATGAGGAAAAAAACTATGGCACTGCCTTTCTGTCCATGAGGAAAAAACTCAGCCGTAGGGGGAATTACTGCCAGAATTATATTTCAGATGCAGGTTCATTGGCACTTTGCTGTTGAAGGCACTGAAACGGCAGAGATCAGCGAACAGGATTGCTTTCGACGGGAAAGTTGAATAGGCATGGGCATCAAGTCCCATGACCGTGAGAAATTGAAGGCCCCAGGCTGGCCGACACGACCCAACATCAACAGCTGTCATCATCTTCGGATTTGCTTCAACACTGCTGCAAGGTACCGTCGAACCGTACCGTACCCCCCTTTCTCAACCGTACTGTGCCCCCTACACATACGAGGGATCTCTTCTCCTTCTCCGCCGCAGGGAGGAGGCAGGAGGGACGGACGAGAGATGAGGGAGGAACGACGGAAGCATGGGGGAAGATGGAGGAAAGAGGAGGAATGACGAAAGGAAGAGGGAGGCGGGGGAGCATGAGGAGGAAGATGAGGCGGAAGGGAGAAAGGAGGGTAGGAGAGGGGAGGGAGGGAGCGAGAAGGCCACGAGAGAGGAAGGGGGCAAGGAGGCGGGATCCGTATGAGCACTCATCATCAAGCCAAGACTCGCGGGCTGAGCTGAAACCGAGGGGAACACACATACCACATTTGGGGGGCGGCCTTCGGGGCAATCGGGGTAGGACACAGGCCCCAGCTACTGTGGAGCCTGAGGACGGCCTGCCCTCGGAGCGTGCCAGGGCATACAGGGCACGCTGCGCGCCAACTGCGGGGTGGTCTCAACAACATACCGCCCACAGGACTGGCAGAAAAAAAACACTTTGGAAACAATATGTGCATTAGAAGAGCGGGCCTACGTGGCAGCAGGGTGGACCGCAACTCCGTCATGGCCTTCCTGCTGCCGACGCTCTGGCGGGCCCAAACGCATCCCTGGCCAGAATTTGCACACCTGGCCTCGAACAGCGTCGAATTTCATATTACAAACAATACCAAAAAAACATACGTCCACATGGCGCGGGGCATGTCCTGCAGCCTTGAGTCGCTGCTTTCGGGCGGCATCCGAACGGATGGCAGGAGGACGATGAGGGGGACGACCCACGCGGTCAGCTTTCAGGCGCTGAAAGGGACTGATTCTTTTTAAAAACAAATGCATTGGCAGTGAAACGCGCGGGGTACGCATGCGCCGGCGCGTCAAAGCAGAAGCGCCAGGCAGCCGTGCGCCACGCGTGCGCAGGTCCAGTCCATACCTGTTGTAGAACTGCTTGTCCGCCAGCTGTTTGGTCTACCAAATCGTACACACACTGGATTCAAGCGTTTCTGGGTCCGCCGCGCTTGGGGGGGAGCCGCGGGCGGGCTAAAGCGCAACTCTGGCATGAAAACACAACGCCTGACTGCACTGCCATCCAGTTGCCAGGCGACGTCTCCGATCACAGGACCAAGTGTCTGCATGCTAGCGAAAAACTCGACGTCCCGCAACCACAGGAGGCGCGCATGGACTCATCGGTGATGTGACTAGTATAGGAGTGCCCTATTCCAGCCACGCCCTATTCCAGCCACTTTTCGAAGACACCGTGCTCGGAAGCTAAAAAATCAAACGAATTTCGATAGTGACAGCAAGGAGGCGCTGCAAGACGCGAGAAGTCGTACTGCCAACCTCGTTCACAGCATCAACAGGCGCGTCGGACATTTGTCATAAGGCGGCGGCCTCCCCGTCAAAATAGCCAACAGCAAAATTCAAGACACACTCGGACTCCTCATTTGCCCAAGCAACGCGCAAAGGCCAACCATAATGGGCACTGGTCCAAAGAGCCTGGACCTGCCCGTCACGGGCGCCGGAGATCCGATGTGCGGACCACACATCCGACATCGGGGGGATCCTGGCCACGAACGTCCGGCCTCGTCTGAGGCCCTGAGCGAACGGAAAATTATCAGCATAAGCCACTGCAGGGCCCCGAGGTTTGAGTGAGCAGCAGAACGAACGCGTACAACTCGGACCGTGGGGGCTCAACTGAACCGTGGCACCTGAAACCAAAATCATGCACGCCACCCTCGTCGAGACGAACGACCGACCAGTCACAACGACGTAATCGGTGATTGCTAACATACATACTGACAAAACAGTCCCATCTATGAATTGTTCCCTCCCTAACGATTCCCGTCAGAAAACATACCCAAAGACTGTACAATACTGCGAAGCGGGAGAAAGACAGGACGCAGCAGCAGCAAACGGAGGATACCTCGGCTCGACAACGCAGAACGAACGCAGACCGCTGATACTTATCGTGCAAAGCCAGGTCGTCATCCTCGCTAAATTGCCGCAGGCGCGGTGACACAACCTGGTCGTCACACGAGTAATCCCAAACTCTGTGCGGAGGTGTCTCTCTCCCGGCTCCACGTCGTGGGCAAAGACCGACTGCTGAATATCCAGCATCCTGCAGTCTGGCCTCTGGCCAAACCCCATCGACTACAAAACAACAAATGAAAGCCGCCTCAGAGATCCTCCTCTCTTTCAACATACCCTTACGGAGCCTCCGAAACACCGTGAGACCAGCTCCTCCTTCCGGGACAGCTGGACAAAAATGGTGAGGGGCCTTCAACCAGGTGGCATGTTGGAGGGTGGCACGCACGGCAGTTGACAGATGGTGAAACCACTATCTTCAATACGTTGCTTACCTGAGGGCGTAGACCAGGAGGCGGCAGCATCGGGACCCCAATCTAAGTTCAGAGTCATACTGACAGTGGCGGCGATAGGTCCTTCCTGAGTCCTCCAACGCCTCTTAGCACCCAGAACGCACAGTCGATCCTTGTGCTTCGACCAGGCACAAACTCTCATCGTATACAGACGAGGCAGCACGCGGCTGTCGGCGCGGAGCCCCACACAGCGAATTTGCGCACTGTGGATGTGCAGGCTACCAGGTGGAAGCGTGAAACGCTCGATCTCGAGAGATCCGCGCTCTGGAAAAATCGCTCGTTGTTGATCCAACAGCAAGCAGCAACGACGGGGGAGGCCCCGAGGGGCACAAGGGCGAGCAGGGGTTCACACAAAGCAGCGAGAGACGAACGGCGCGCGCCCCAACTTCCGCAAGCGGGAGCAGGGAGCGCACCGTTCACCAACCCGCCGCAAAGAGTAGCCCCCCGATGGGGGGGGGGGGGAGACGCCAGCGGCGGAGGAGGAGCGGGAAAGGCGAGAGGAGCGGAAGAGACGAACGACGGACGACGACGACGAACGAAGAAGACGACAGCAGAAGGGATCGCTATTCGAATGTGCGAAAATAAGAGAAAACACAAAATGCCAATTAGTTGCCCGAGCACGGGCGGGCGGAAGATGCGGCATACGGGGCGGTAGAAGAAAACGTGACGCGCTAAGCGTCGTCCTCCCCCAACTCTGCCAGCAAGCCTGGCGCGGCGGCTACAGCTCCACCCGTCGAGGGAAGCTCCGCGTGCCTCCTCAGGACTGCTCGCGCCGTCGCCCGGCGGATCGCCACGGACAAGCGCTGGAGCAAGCGTGCCGCGCCCGCCCCCAGCTCCTCGCCTCGTCTCCGATCACTGGCCCGGGCTAGCCTGCGCAGAGTGTCGGCGCCAGTCGGGCCTCATCCTCCAGACACGATCCCATGCTGCTGGCACTGCCGCCCTGTGCCGAGGTGGTTCCTCTTGACCAACTCGTACTCCTGCGCTGCACGCCCCACCTCCTGGAACGGCAGGACACGGGCATCCTGCCTGCGCGGCGAAGACACCGCGAAGTCGAAGGCAGCAGGCGCCCCCTGGAACCAGGAGGGAGAATGTAGACATCCGCAGGCCGGCGCCCATTCACCTGGACGTCGTCTGGGCGGGGCGGTAGGAGGCCAGGCTGTTCGAGCGTCGTGTTGAAACCCGCGCCGGTGCCAAAGGCGCCGACCACGTTCCTTGCCCCGTTGCGCCGGTGGACACGATCCCCGCCCCCAGCGCACAAGCCTGCGCGCTGGCCATGGCGGTCGCAGACGTCCTCGCAGCAGGGGCAGAAGTGCTCAGTCTCGTACACAGGCATGAGGAGCCTGCGCATGACCTCGCACACGAGTTCCTCGGACTCGAAAAGGAGCCCCAGCTGCTCGCTGGGCTGCGCCTCGAGCAAGTCTGAAGCGCCTGGCAGCATCTCTGAAAGGATGTCAGCGCGGTCTGCCGCTCCCAAGCCGGCCAGGAAGGTCTGGTGCCAGCGCTCGTCCACCGCGGCGGAGAGCTGCTTCTGCGTGGCCCTGTCGAGCGCCGCAGGGTCGAGGCCGCCCGCGGGCGCTAGCAGGGCGTTGTACGCCAGGAGCGCCTGCTCCTCCAGCGCAGCCGCGCTATCCAGCACCCACGTGTAGGCCGGGTCAAGGTCGCAGCACAGACGCCGCGTGGCAGCGAGACTTGCCAAGTAAGCGCCTGGCACGCGCGCTGTCAGCTCGCGCAGGCCGAGCCCCGCGCGGGCGAGCCCTCTGGCTGCCTGGCCCCACTGCCCGTCCGTCAGGTCCGCTGCCAGCAGGTCCGACAGCGCGCGCCGCGGGCCGTCGTCGAAGTAGCGCAACGCTTCCGAAAGCAGAGCAGATGGCGCTGTGCGGGCGCTGCACACCAGTTTCGCGTAGCTCGCGCAGAAGCGCAGGAGTGCGAGGCCCACCTGGGGGGTAGGTTGGCGAGCGCCTCCAGGGCGGGCTTCGTCTTGTCGGCGCGGCGCTGGGTGAACGCCTCGCAAAAGTCCTTCGCCCCAATGGGCGCCCCCAGGAGCTTGAAGCCGCCTCGGAAGACAACGCGGTTGACCCCCGTCTCTGCGTCCGTCAGAAGAGGTGCAGGGGAGAGGTCCGCCAGGCCGCCCGGCCTGTGCCCGCAGGGGACCACGAGCTCGCACTTGCCGAGGTGGAGGAGGAGACCCAAGTCAGGGCAGCGGCGCTGCAGCGTCGCCAATGCTCGCGCCACCGCCTCCTTCGATCCCGCCAGGAAGCCGTCGTCCAGGTAGAAAGCGCAAAGGTCCAAGTCTCCAACGCCCGCCAGCTCCTCCAACACCGCGTGCAAGGCGAGGGAGAAGATCAAGGGCCCTAGCGGGTCCCCCTGTTGTACGCCTGCCTGCGAGGACATGCCATAGCTGCCAAAACACAGATTGGAGGGCTCCGCGTAGGCCCAGCGCGCCAAGCGCTCCAGCTCCGGGAAGCGGGCACGGACGGCTCGCAACGCGGGGTCACGGCGCAGCGAGTTGAACGCGTTTGCAAAGTCGAGTTTCAGTAGCACCTTGCCGTCCTCGTCTGCATTCCGCTCGAACCACTGGCGCACGGCGTGAACGGTGGCCTCAGCCCCCAGGGGTCTGCAGCAGCCTGTTTGCAGCGGCCAGAGCACCTGGCGCGCACGACCCTTGACGTGGTCGCAGAACACCTTGCTGGTCAGGCGGCGCAGAACCTCGCCGCCCGCGATCGGGCGAAGTCCACCGTCGTCTTTTTCCAACGCCACCAGCTTCGCTCCTGCCAGGTGCGGCGCCACCTCCCGTGGGGCCTCTCCGTTGGCGAGGGTCTGACACACCGCGGCGAGCAGCTCCGTAACCGTCGCCCGAGTGGCGGGGGTCATGACGTCGAGCACGTGCTGCGCTCGGAGGCCCGAGGGGCCAGGGGCCGTCCCTTTCGGGAAGGTTCGCAGCGCCCGCAGCGCCGAGTTCGGCGTGAGCAGTGGCAAACTCTCAACGTTAGCAGCGGCAAGCAGCCACACCTTCCTCAGTCGAAAAGCGGGACCATCCGCGACATCATGATTTATAACAAGCGTGGTGGTAGTGCACGCACCTGAGTTCCAATGCCCTGAACACAATGCTGCCTGCGAACGGAAGCTCTGAACATCGGCCATCATGAGACCCACAAACGAATGGCACCAGGATCCCACGGACAACATTCCAGGTTTGTAAATATTCTTTGTTGTCTCTCACTGACGAGCGAGGTACGCAAGCTTCCGAAATCTCTTGAACGCCTTTCGCCTTCTGAGTTGGACCTGCCATCTGCACCTTTTCTTACCGGCGGTCGTCAGCGCGGAGGGAGGAGGGAAGGGGATAGGGGCGGGAGGAGCAGGAGATCAAAGGCGGAAAAGAAAACATGATCTCTGAAATGCTGGTACACATTTGAGCATTTTTGTCCCTCCTCCAGGCGTCGCAAGACTGCACGCTGGAGAGTTGTGCCGCACTCATGCGTTTGTCAAGCTTCCCCTCTTCTCGTCCCCCTCCGTTCCCTCCTCCTCGTCTCCTCCTCCTCCTCCTCCTCCTCCTCCTCCTCCTCCTCCTCCTCCTCCTCCTCCTCCTCCTCCTCCTCCTCCTCCTCCTCCTCCTCCTCCGCTTCTCTGAAATGCTCAGGAAGCGAGAGCTCTCGGGCAGAGGACCCTCGAAACGCTCCCTCGAAACGCTCACGATCTGCGGGGGTCGGAGATACCGAGCACCGCAAGCGCTCAAGAATCTGGGGTCGGAAGCGCAGACTCCCCGAGAGGTCCGCGGCGGGGCAGAGGGGGCCGGGGCTGCGCGAGGGCATTCCGCGCGGGGGGGCCGCCGCTCTGTCGCAGAGGGGGGGGGCATGCCAGCGCAGCTCGGCACGCATGCGCTGCCACCGACAGGGAACGAACCAAACACCTCGGCGGACAGTCGTCCGGGCCTGGCTGAGGCCAGGTGGGGGGTGCTGTGGCCCGCCCATGGCCTCGTGAAAGGTAGGCTTCGGCCTGGCCATGGCCACGTGGGGGAGGCCATGGCCAGGTCAAGAGGCCGTGGCGACAAGGGAGGAGAGTGCGAAGGGGGGTGGGGCCGGCAGCAGCACCCATCGCTCGGGAGAAGTGGGCAGAAGCACTATGCAACAACTAATGGTTTTCTACCCGCCCATGGTAGATTGGGATCTGAGAGTTCAAAAACCCGGGGCTCTCAACGGTCAGAGTGAGCATTCCCCAGCGGCAGCAACAGCAGCACCGAACCCGGGTTCACGCAGAACCCCTCCCAGAGGCCACGCTGGTCGCCTTCCGATCTCGTCGGGCTCGCAACGGCACGCGCCCTCTCATCCCACCACCCCCTCTGTGGAGGGATACCCTCCTCCAACGTCAAGCTCTGGTCAGCTAATCCCCTCAGGCCTGTCGAGGTCATGCAGGGTCATGGTGGGCTTGATGCAGATGGGGTCGGTGATGAAGCCGCTCTTGTACTTCTTCACCTTGGACACCTCCTCCGCCTGGCTCGGGAGCCGTCGGAGGCCCGAGGTCCAAGAGTCGCGCATGCTCTGAGACACAAGATGCTTGGACAGGCTCCCAGCACGCCTGGCTTGATCAACTGATAGCACATCGCCACCGTCGCTGTACACGGGCATCCTGCGGCTCGATGCTTCCGAACTGCTGGCCCGAAGGCTCTCGACCCACGCCCGGGCCAGCTTGTTCCATTCTGAGCCGCCTTGACGAAGGCCCAAAGATTACAAAAACCTGCTGATTGTCCCGACCATCCTGTGATGTTGGGTCGGTCCTCATTTTGAAGAGACACCTCCCCGCGTTCCTCCTCTTCACTCCTCCTCCCCCTCCTCCCTCCCCTCCTCCCTCCCCTCTGCATGTCAACCATTTTGGGCACGCCCAGTACAACTCTTCCTGGCCCCATGGAAAGCTCCACCGAAGGCCCCAGAGGCGACGTTCGCATGCGGTTCCCCCACTCAGAGCAGCGCTTCGTGGCCCCATAGGGAGCTCCACCGAAGGCCCCAGGGACGACGGTCGCATGCGGTTCCCCCACCCAGCGCAGCGCCCCGTGGCCCCTTGGGGAACTCCACCGCAGCCCCAGGGGCGACGTTCGCATACGGTTCCCCACCCAGCATAGCGCTTCGGGGCCCCATAGGGAGCTCCACCGAAGGCCCCAGGGACTCCCTCACTGAGTACGTACAACGCTTCGTGGCCCCATGGGGAGCTCCACCGAAGGCCCCAGAGGCGAGGTTCGCACGCGCTTCCACCACTCAGTACAGCCGCTTCGTGGCCCTAGAAGGAGCTCCACCGAAGGTTCCAAAGGCGACGTCCGTATGTGGCTCCCCCACCGATTACAGCGCTTCGTGGCTCTGTAGGAAACCCCACCGAAGCTCCTAGAGACGACGTTCGCATGCGGTCCCACCCCCAAAGTACAACGCTGCGTGGCCACTCGGGGAACTCCACCGAAGGCCCAAGGGGCCACGGTCGCATGCGATTTCCCCACCGAGTGCAGCGCTCCGTGGCCTCATAGAGAGCTCCACCAAAGACCCCAGTTGCTGCGGCCGCATGCCTCTCCCCCCGTCCAATTACGGTACACCCCATCACGCGCGTCGTGGCCCCATAGGGAGCTCCACCGAAAACTGTACCCACAGCGCGGCACTCGCAGCTTCACATGGTTGGGCCTGTCGCCTGGATAATCCCACCGGCCCTTTGGGCTAAGGTTGTCTGACGAGTCCTTCCGTTCATCTCCCGGCAACAAGATTCCACTCGGGGAGGGGCAACCTTCCCCTCCCATCCCGGCTGTTTTTTTGTCGACAGGGTTCGCGATCGGTCAGAGCGTCCAAGACGGCCCAAAATGGTGCCAAGAGGGTATCCGATGCTCCAAAAATGACCCCCAAGGCGGCTCAAGATAGCCGAAGATGGTTCAAGACAGTTTCCGACATGCCTCCAAGAAGCCCGACGAGGTCCACAAGACGGACCCAAGTGCTCTCGCAGCCCCTTCAGGACCCCAAGAGGCCAACATCCTACAAATACCAAAGGAAAACCTATGGCAGCTGCCTTCTTGCGTATTCGTTTCCGATGCGCTTGTGATGCCTCAATAATGCCCCAGGGTGGCCAAGGGTGGACCCAAGAGGCCCCCAGGACGGACGCACGCAAGACCGCCCAAGA
>CAUYUJ010008813.1:248203-385703 GCA_963575745.1 Prorocentrum cordatum | reverse complement strand
ACTACAGGCCTGTGTACAGCCTGTCCACAGACCTGTGACAGGCCTGTGCACAGGCTATACACCGGCCTATCGCGAGGTGTCGGCCCTCGCACAGGCCCACCATAGGCCTGTGTACAGCCTGTCCACAGGCCTTGAACATGCCTGTGCACAGACTATGCACAGGCCTGTCGCGAGGTGTCGGCCCTCGCACAGGCCCACCATAGGCCTGTCAACAGGCCTGTGGTAGGCCTGTGCACAGGCTGTGCACAGGCCTGTCGCGAGTCGTTGGCCATCTTCCAGGCCCACCACAGGCCTGTGCAAAGGCGGTCCACAGGCCTGTAGTAGGCGTGTGCACAGGCTGTGCACAGGCCTGTCGCGGGGTGAAGGCCCTCGCACAGGCCCACCACAGGCCTGTGCACAGCCTTTGCAGACCTGTGACAGGCCTGTGCACAGGCTATGCACCGGCCTATCGCGAGGTGTCGGCCCTCTCTCAAGCGTACCACATGCTTATGCACAGCCCATTCACAGGTCTGTCACAGGCGTATGCATAGGGTGTGCACAAGCCTAAGCACAGGCCTGTGCACAGGCTGTGCACAGGCCTATGTTTCGTGAGCACACAGGCCCCGAGGCAGCCTATCGATAGGACTATCGATAAGTCGATAAGCCTATGGGTAGGCTGTGCTTAGGCCTGTCGGTAGGCCTATCGACAGGCCTATGGGCAGGCTGCACACAGGCCTTTCACAGGACTGTGGACAGACTGTACAGGCCTATGGTAGCCCTGTGCACAGTCTGTGCAGAGGCCCTACGACCGAGGCTTCCACAGGCGTGTATACACCCTATGCACAGGCCTACGATAGGCCTGTGCAAATCCTATGCAGAGGCCTGTGACAGACCTATACATAGCCTGTGCACAGGCCCACAGGGGACCGATCATAGGCTATGCATAGGCTATCGTCAGGATTGCTAATTGTACGCCAGTGCGCACCTGAGACACGCGAGGCACCTTGGGTCACTCGAGCAAACATGCGATGCGGGTGCACAGCCAGAATCGGAGCAAGCACCGCTCACTATCCCACCTCACGATCCAGGTCAAACGCGATTCTCTCTCACGATCCTCCTCCCACTGCATCCATCCCTCCCCACCTCCTGGACATGGTGGAACTGTCGAGAATCCGACAGACTCCACTTCATCATGGCGCGCCAGACGCACGATGGTAGGCCGCGCCGAGCTCTGATTGGACCACCTACGCAGCGCTCCGCACCAGTGACAGTGCGCGGGCGAAAGGCCCAGCACGGGATGACTCGCCTCGAGCCCATCCCTATCGCTAGGATTGACAAGCCCAGGGCGATGACAATCCGAGGGGTGTGCCATGAGTAACTGGGCGGATCCTCGAGACCAGCACCGACATAAGGCGATGCCAATCTGAGGGATAGGGATACCATGCAAGCTGACAACGGGAGCCGGTGCGCCCTGGGGACCCAGACATCCAACGCCAAATGGTTTCGCAGTGCGACTCCCCAGAAGTCTGGACCTCTTCCAGGGGGAGCGGCCCGTCATCCTGAAGAATAGCTTTTGACTGTCCCAGCGCCTGGCGACGAACTCCAGAGGCCCAAATTAGCATGGCGAAAGACCCAACCATATGCAGTTGTGAGTAACGCAGTTGTGAGTACCGTCTTCGGTGGAGGTCCTCATGGGGCCGCGAAACGTGTGAGGGATGTACCGAAATGGGCGCGGTGGGGGCATGCAAACGCGTGTGAAGAGTGTGCCCCAAAATGTGTGCGGCAGCGCCATGCGAGCGCAGCCACTGGAACCCTCGGTGGAGTTCCCTATGCGGACACGAAACGTGTGAGAGGTGTGCCGAAACGAGCGCGGTGGTAATTACCATCAGCCACTGGGGCCCTCGGTGGAGTTGGGCCACGAAGCGTGAGGGGTGTGCTGAAATGGGCGGCGCGGTGGTGCCATGCGAGCGCAGCCACTGGGGTCCTCGGTGGAGTTCCCTATAGGGCCACGAAACGTGTGAGGGTGTGCCGAAATGGACGCGGTGGTGCCATGCGAGCGCAGCCAGTGGGGCCCTCGGTGGAGTCCCCTATGGGGCCACGCAACGTGTGAGAAGTGTGCCGAAACGAGCACGGTGGTGCCAAGCGAACGCAGCCACTGGGGCCTTCGGTGGAACTCCCTACGGGGCCACGAAACGTGTGAGGGGTGTGCCGAAATGGGTGCGGTGGCGCCATGCGAGCGCAGCCACGGGCCCTTCGGTGGAGCTCCCTATGGGGCCACGAAGCGTGTGAGGAGTGTGCCGAAATTGTTGACTGGTGCGGAGGGCAGGGGCAGGGATGGGAGGATGGGGACGAGGGGGCAGCAGGAAGAACGCGGGGCGCTATCTCTTCAGAACGAAGGCCCAACACCACAGGATGGCCGGGAAGCATTAAAAAGACCTTCCGTCATGTTTGTTTCTCGGCGCGAGGATTGTTCACCGAAAACAACCAGGACAAGCAGATCGAGAAATCCGCTGCCCCTCAGGCGGGCTATCCCAATCGCAAGACTCACGGACAAACGAGCCTACCGAGACATTCGCCCCGCCAATCGGAAAGCAAATGAATTGCATCGCAATAGAAAAAGCTCGGCGGCAATCTCTGCAGTCGCCACTGGGACAAGGCTGTGCGACCAACAAAACGACACCAAGATTCCGAGGAGGAGCGATACAGTCGGGGGTGATTGGAGAGGACGCGCGAGAGGACACAAAACCCTTCCGAGGTCCGCATTGCCGTAGGAATGTAGAAGGCATGGGTCGCGAAACACCGTACACTAGGGTACCCTTGATTTGGCAGGGTCAACCTACTAGTCAGCCTCGACTGTACAGAGGACGAGGTGGAGGAGGAGGAGCAGGAGGAACGAATGAGGATGCCTGATGATAAGGATGCCCGGGGAGGAGGAGGGCTTGGGGCGGAGACGGGCCACCCGAGGCGCCAAAAAGTTAGCCTGGCAGAGGACCCAACCATATGCAGCTGTGAGTACTGGAGTTGTGGATATCGCCTTCGGTGGAGCTCCCTATGGGCCACGAAACGCTGTGCTGGGTAAGGGAGACGCATGTGGATACCGCCATTGCCACAGGGGCCTTAGGTGGAGCTCCCTATGGGGCCACGAAACGCTGTGCTGGGTATGGGAGACGCGTGTGGACACCGCCACTGGGGCATTAGGTGGAGCTCCCTATGGGGCCACGCAACGCTGTGCTGGGTGGGGGAGACGGAGGCAGGGATGGGAGGAGGGAGGAGAGAAGGGGAGGTGAAGGAGAGGAGAGGAGGTGGGACGCGGGGCGCTGCCCCTTCAAACCGAAGACCCGACACCACAGGTTGGTTGGGAACAAGACACCGCGGGCCCCGTGGCGCGCTCTGGGGCGGAGGGGGCGGGAGCGGCGCCTGCTCCTCGATGGTCATGTTGGTGTGGATGACGCCTCCAAGGCTCGGGGGATGCGGGCTGGACTTTCAGGGGCCGCGGCTCGGGCTCGAGGCCTGGCAGAAAGGCAGGCGGCAGGGGAGGGGAAGGCTTCTTGGGAGGCTGCTCCGTAGACGGCGCGGGCCCCACATCTATAGACGAGGCGCGCGCGCCTCCCAAGGGGCAGCCTCCTTCTAAGAAGCCTTCCACCCCCCCCTCCCCCCACCCCCCACCTGCGCGTGGCCGAATGTGGGGGCCGCGGCTCGGGCTCGAGGCCCGGAGGGGAGGCGAGGGGGGGCCAGCTCCCGGGGTGCCTTCTGCTCTTGCGGCGGTCGTCTGAGGAGCGCGCGCAGAGCCAGGCCTCTCCAGGAGGACCCCCGCGGGCACCACCTCTGCCCTCCGCGGCCTTCCCTCCTGCCAGTAGCAGGAGGAGCAGAGGCTCCCACCCTCCGAGAACCGATCTGCCCAAAAGGCCCCCGAGAGTGCCCCAAGACGGCTGGACCGCGCCCCAAGACGACCCAAGTGGCCTCCAAAAGCGCCCCAAGAGGGGCTCAAAAGGGGAAAGGGAAGGAGAGCCTTGTCCCCAAAGATTACCCCCATCCCCCCCAGCTCAAGCAGCCCGCCAAGGCATGGCTGAAGCCGAGCAGCCCAGCAGCTGTCATGCGATGTCGTGTTTTCCGGATACGGACCTACCTTGTGACGCCGAGCGGCGACCTTGCGTGGCGGAGAACACATCAAAATTATCAAGATCCAAAGCGCGCAGACTTCGAGATAGGAGAGTGGCAATATGACAGGCCTTGGTCAATACCGAATGTTTCAAGCAACGCGTTCCATGTGTGAATATGCGACCCGACGCACCTGCAGATATGATGATTATGGCATCGTCTTCGAGCTATTCTGGTCTAGCTTCAAAATTGGATGCTTTAGAGCTGAAGTTATGGACAGTGAGAAGCAGACTGGAAATGACCCTTGGATATGACGGGCATGCAAGCGCAGGGACAAGCACTGGAGAAGTATCGCAGCCCCGACCCTTTCCATACAATGCGGACTCAGATCAGATCGGGAGATATAGAGAGAGGGAAACTATTCGGGAAGTGCGCGTGGAGATTCGCAGAGGGTACTTGGGTGAAATAGGAGGGGGAAGATATAGTATGAATTTTCTGGGTGGCCAGTGTTGCAAAGACCTCCGTATAACTATTCAGTGTTTGCGGCAGTATTGTAAAGAAGCGATATGTCAAGCACAGCAGTCATTTGCTTCACTGAAACAGGTTCATGAAGTACAAACGGCAACGGCCTCTTCTGCTACATGTTATGAGCTGGTGGCAGCCCGCGCAGGGCGCGCTCCGGCGCACGCCGACCACCCCCCTCCACACAACTCCTGGCTCTACCAGCTCCCCATGGCATGGTGCAGGTTACATGTGATTCTGCGCCATCGTGCACTTTGCAAAATAATTGATACCATCCCAGGCAGGCAGCATCCTTCTCGCACCCCCCCTCCTCCCTGTCCAATAATACTATGCGCGCGCACTCGTTTATCAAAACAAAGGCTAGATAAACGAGTCTGCCAGAAGCGATCAAGAGGCCCAGAAGAGGCCCAGAAGAGGCCTCCAAGAGGCCCCGAGAGCCCCTTCAAGAGGCCTCGAACAGTTCTGGAGAGGCATCCCAAAAAACCGCATCCAAGAGGCCTTTGGTTCACAACCCAAACACGTTAGCAGGTTCGGCAGAAAGCCACTAAATACATTTGTTTGCCAGCGTGGACCCTAACAGTACGTCGTAGCACTGTGGCTGTACACTAGGTGTGGTGCAAGCTGTGTGGAGTAAGCTATGTGGTGCAGTATGCGTGGTGCAAGCTAAAGGCGGCAACGAGGAGGCAACGGGTTGCACCGTGGCGAAACCTCGCTGGACCCACCCATCGCGCGAGGCGGCAACGAGGCGGCAACCGGCGGCAACGTGGCGAAACCTCGCTGGACCCACCCAGCGTACGAGGCGCTAACGGGCAGCAACGTGGCGAAACCTCGCTGGACCCACCCAGCGCACGAGTCGGCAACGAGGCAGCAACGAGGAGGCAACGGGTGGCAACGCGGCGAAACCTCGCTGGACCCACCCAGCGCACGAGGCGTCAACGACGCGGCAATCTCGCCGGACCCATCCAGCGCACGAGGCGGCAACGAGGCGTCACTGGGCGGCAACGTGGAGAAACCTCGCCAGACCCACCCGGCGTACGAGACGCTAACGAGGAGGCAACGAAGCCGCAACATGGCGAAACCTCGCCAGACCCACCCAGCGCACGACGCGGCAACGAGGCGGCAACAAGGGTGCAACGGGCGGCAACGTGGCGAACCCCCGCCAGACCCATCGAATCCCTCAGTAAACGAAGCAAGAATCCCTAAGTGCAAGCACCGTTTGAACTATAAGACCACCCGTCGGGTGATAAGGAGGTTAGGGTGATGGGTGCAGTTTCTGGTCTGTGCTTGGTGTCGGATCAGATTCGCGCTCTATCTAACGCGTTCGACCGACCGGTCTAGACATCGGTATCACAATATACCAACGTACCACACTACCAAAAGTAGCGATGTTTATACATATATGTCGATATCACTCTCCCCAATGTGTAAGAATATATATGTATATATATATTATATTATATATATTATATATATATATATATTATATATATATATATCGCTCGTACATGAGAGGCGCCACAGGGGTCCTTCCGAGGCCTACGCGGGCACTCTAGTCAACTCCACGAGCGCCACAGCAGCCCGTCGAATTTCGTACAGATGGCCAGTCCACTCCTCTTGATGGGGCGACGGCGGACGGGAAACACGTGCGGTGTTATACATGTGGAACGCCATGACTATGGCCTCCACAGTTTCAAGAGTCGGGGCCCCATCCAGCCGAATCCTAGTCAGCACACAATTCGGGGGGCCACGGTCTCTAGCGTAGGCCAGACCCCATAAAGCATCGCACCGCATATAACGGGCAAAGACATCAGGGGCTGGAATCAACGGGGGCTCACGACAGCCGAATTTACATGACTGTACTCCGCCAGCGGCATGAAGCCTGGCCGATGTTAGCCACGCTCCTGCTATTGCCTTCAGAACAGCACTCTGCCAGGCCGGGCTGACCTGCTCAAGGATAGCACGGAGAGGAGGCCAGGAGTGGCGGAGAACCCCGAAGCCCCATGACTTCAGACGCCGCGCCAGCACCACGGGAAAGACGTCAGGAAAGAGGGGGGAGTGCAGGGAACGAGATATAGTTTTCTGGATCCGCACGCGCGCTGCCCGTTGCTCGGCAGCGGCGCGCTCCTCGGCCAGCGCGCGCCACGCCAGAGCGGCGCGGCGCGCGATCCTGCCCTCATTCACGAAGCCCTCGAAGGCGGCAGCCAGGCCGCAACCACTGGCTGCGTCCTCCAGTGGACTGGCGCGCGACGCGCCTGGCCGATCGCCAGGAGGGAGCCGTGGTCCACCGTCTGCTCCTCCATCCATACGTGGAGGCTCTGCCAGTTGGTGACCGCGGAGGCAGCCGCTCTCATGAGTGACGCGAGCCCCGTGGCGAGCATTGACCTGATCATCAAGGAGGGAGCCCACTGCCCTAGACTGAGTAAGTCATCTCTGGACAAGCTCTGCGGCGGCATGTGCCAAATCTTCGTGATCGCCCACGCCCCCCGCCCCAACAGTTCCTTGGGCACCCGCGCCAGCTGCTGGAGGTACCCCAGCACGGGAAGGATCCTTTGGTTGTAGAGCTTGGCCGAGAGCGAGACATGCGCCCCGCACTGGGCCAGTTCGAGGACACGAGCCTGCCACTTCGCGGCTGCCTTCCTCCATACGTCAAGCTCCGATGCTCCTGGCCCAACCATGTACCCCAGGTACCCGGCGCAGTCCTTAACCGACATGGTGGCCCAGCTCGGGAGCCAGTCCTGCAGCCACTTCACGAGCTCCGACTTGGACTCCTCCGTTACGGGGCCGCCCAGGGGGGCGAGCACGCACTTGGCCAACTTCAGCCGAAGCCCTGCCAGCACTCGGGCCGCCTCGAACGCCCGCCCCATGCCAGGGAGGAAACGCCTCGATCGTAACACTGCTCCCACATCGTCCGCGCACACGCCCAGGGCCGAGTACTCACTCCTGTCCGTGTACTTCTGCATGTGGTGAATGAACGGGTTCACGATGATCGCCCAAAGTGAGCCTGACGACGGGCAACCCTGTGCCAGCCCGCAAGTGATGCATGCAAAGTGAACCATCGTGCCAGCGATCTGAATATACGCCGTGGGCAGCCAGTACAGCGCAGCAAGCGCAAAGAGCAGGCCCCCCTCGAAGCCTGAGAAGACCATCATCGCAAAGAGCCACTCGACCCTCAGCGACGGGAACGCGTCGCCAAAGTCGTACAGCGCCAGCACGGGCTTGAGGACGGCTACATCATCCTGGTAGCCCGCAGCGCGAGCCTTCGTGTCCAAGAGCGTGATGTTGTCAAGGAAATTCCGCCCTCGTAGACATCCTCGCCGTGGATCGGGCGAGGCGCATTCCACCGCGCCCTTGATGCTGAAGTTGACTGCCGCAGCCACCAATTTGCAGTCTGAACTCTTGAGCGCAATCGCCCGAGTGGACCCTGGCGACCGATAGAGGCCGTCGGAGAGGTCCTCCTCGAAGGACCCCATTGGGTAGGAAGGCCATCAGGCGATCGTTCCAGTCGACGGGCGGCGGTAGCCCTGCCGCTATGTCAAGCACCACATCCTCGATGGAGGCCACCGCCGCTGGGCACGCCCGCCACGCCAGATACGGCAGCCCGTCTGGGCCAGGGGCGGACTCCTTGGCCCTCGTCGCTGCCAGAAGCAGGGAACGCTTGTCAGGCGGCAAGATGTCCGCCACCGCTAGCCTCGGAGCGTGCTCCTTCATGTAGCGCTCGGCCAACCTCTCCCAGTCATCAATCTGCGCCCCGGCCTGGAAGATGGGGGCCCAATGCTCACGAAGCGCACCCAACATGTCCTCCTGGCCGTGCAGCACCTGGACCCCGCCATTCTCCGCAGGCACCGTGATTCCCGGAAGCTTCAGCGAGCGCCCGAAGGGCGCCCACAACGCTGCCCGACGATTGAGCTTCCTGCGAAGAGCGTTAACCGCCCTAAATGATGAGCTGTCGAACGCCTTCTTCTCCCTCTCGTCAAGTGCCGCCATGCGTGCTTCGAAGTGCGCCTGCTGCTCCTGAGCGAAGTCCCTGGCGAAGGTCGGGGGGCGAATCAGGCCCACCTCCGCCTCAGTCACATCGAGATATGCACGGGCGAGCTCACAGGATTGAAGTAGCCGTCGTCCAAGGGCCACGTCGTCTCGCCAGACAGCCTTCGACATCGACCTGAATACCATCAGCTTGGTTTCGCCGAGCGGGCGCTGCAGCCTCAGGTTGCGCACGTGCCCGGCAGCCTCGCACATCAGCCCCTTGTGCCTGTTGCGTCTGCCACGCGCCGACAAACGAGACAAATCCACCAAGAGTCTGAGGCGTTCGCACTGCTGCTTGAACTCTGGGCCCTTGAAGAAATGCGCGGGCATCCTCTGCTCCGACGCTGCAGCCCTGCTCCGCACCTCAATGCTTATGATGACAAGAGCGCGATCACTCAGGCCACGCTCAGGCAACCGCTCGGGGTACTCAGGAGTGGCCGCACAAATGTGGTGCTGGAGCGTCTGCCAGCTCGGTAGCGAAACGAAGACCCGATCTATCTGCGTGAGCTTGGGCTGCCACTCGTTGGTCACGTAGTGCGTGGGTAGCTCGTTGTCTATCTCCATCATTCGATTGAAGAGCTCCTTCCAGAACTGCGCATGCGGCCTGCGCGCCGTGTCTCCAGGACTTCTTCGACGGTCAATCTCAGGAGCCCTCGGGCACATCGGTAACTGCTTGTAGATATTGAAGTCGCCCAACAGAAACACTGTGACCCGCTCTGGGCCCATGTCGGCCAGAGTGAGATCCGCAGATAACTTTGCCTGCAGCACCTCCCCCTCACCATCCGTCAAATTGAAATTGCGCGCATTGTAGATGACCGCGATGCACGCATGAGCCGAGGCACTGGCAGGGATTCCCGAAATCCCCACACGCTGCACCCTCCCACGGGCGAGGGCCTCATGCACGAAGCGAGCTCGCCTCTCGACGCCAGCATCACAGGGAATGACAAGAGCAACCCCTCCCGCGTCGGCCTGAGGCAGAAAGGAACAGAAGGCGCGGTGAGGAATGTGTAGCCGATGAAGCGCTTGCCGTAGCTCCGCCTCGGTCGAGTGGACCTCCTGAAGCGGCATGATGGCGCCGCGCCTCAGGTGCTGTGCCAGATATTGAAGCTTGCGCTCTCCACGTCGGTCATGATGGAGAAGGGCGCGCGCATTCCACGCGCCCATCGTCAGCGGCGCCGACGAGGCAGATGGAGGCCTCCAGCACGCGAAACGATCATTAAATAGACCACTGGACTCGCTCCACCTCGCCGAATAATTCCTCGAAGGCATCCTTGACAGCAGACTTGTCCAAGCCAAGATCAGCGACCATGCGATAGTTCATTCCAGGCTCGTCGCTTGGTTCGCCTCGTCTGGAATGACGACCCTGACCACCGGAGAGGAGCCGTGATATATGACTCCCTGTGCTCTGTTCGCACGCCACCGCCCAGGCACGCCGTCACGCTCGATGATCTCGAGGAGCTTCTTCGATTGAATTCTACGGCGCACCATCTGCGCATTCTTGTCCAGACTGATAAACAGGGAAGTCCGAGCGCCAGCAGGGGTTGCAGTCTCGAAGCGCCTCCAAGCCCCGTTGTCCAGCCTGAGCTTCTTGAAGGCATGCTGAACGTGCCTGGCAGCGAGGCCCTCGGCGCCCTTGAATTGCACAATGAATCGCCTTCCTGGTCCATCGCCTCGAATATCCCACTGGTCCTCCGTGAAGCCTCCCGCCTCGAGCCACTCCAGAACGCTGGCACGGACCTCCTCCTTTGCAACGGGTTCCTGCGTGGAGGCCGTGAAGATAGCGTGGTTCGGCTCCCTGGTGAAGCTCGCATTCTCCGCGATGTCGTGAATGGCAGGCACCGCGTGCTCACATTGATGAACGATCTGCTGGAGCCGCCTGACCTCCTCACGAATGTCTCTGCGCGAACGCCCCAAGACATCCTGCCGCGAGTCGAGGTCGCGAACTCGGAGCCCCATCTCCTCATTGAAAGCTTCCTGTCGAACAGCCAGTGCACGAACCGTTTTGGCCGTGCCCTCATGTATGTTGTGCCCCATCTTGGTGATAGCCTCGGCGACCGAGGCATGGACCGACTGGGTGATGTCGGCGCGCAGGGTGCTGAGGATGTCATCCAGGTCGCAGCGTCGCAGCACCCGCACGTCTTGGGCAACAGGCGTACCAGGAGTAGGCCCAGGAGAGCCAGTGCCAGTAGGAGTCCCAGCCTCAGCCGCCGCAGCGGCCCCCCCCGCCCGAGGGGAGCCGGCCGCTGCGCTGCCAGCCTGGCGCCACGGGCCAGCCTCGATGAGTGCATCCACACGACTGGCTTTGCTGCTCGGCTCCTCCGTCTGGTCGCCGATGACGTGGTGCCTGAGCTTCGACGCTGAGGCCGCACCAGCACTGCCTCGACCGCCGCCCTTCCCACCACCCAGACGGCCGCCACTAGCACCACTGTGCTGAGAAGAGTCTCCAGCGCCATCAAGCATCGACGTGGATGTACGGAGTTCTGGCAAAGATGTGAGGGATGAAACCTCAATTGCCCCCGTAGGGGATGTAAGAAGTAGATGCGCACGAAACCGAAACACAGACACAGGCGAAGCGAAGTGGAGAGTGGCCTCAAAGCGGAACCTCCCTCGCGCTCAGACGTCGCCCCGAAAGACTCGCGGTCGTCGGGACGGTTCATGCCCTTGAGCCAAAATGGCTACGGTTATACATATATATACACACACATCATATATGCGTACCACTGTCACGAAGAAAGCGTTTCTGGAACGCTTGCTTTGACACAAATCATTTGACACGTTGGAATCAAGGGGGGGCAGAAGCATTGACCGCCTTAGGAAGAACGAGGGTGTGGCCCCCACGTAGACACGGGCATCGTTCAACAAGGGAGGGGGGCCCAGGTGGGCGGGTCGAACCAGGAGGGGGCCCCAAACCCCTGAGTTGCAACAGGGAGGATCGAACAGAACGGGGGAGGGGGGAGGGGCCTTGTCCAAAGGAGGGGTTCAAACTGGGGGGGGCCCTCTGAACCGCAAAAAGGGGGGAGTCGAACAAGAAGGGGGCCAACCCCCTGACTTGCAACGGCGGGGGGTCGGACGAATGGAGGTGCCCCCCCTTGTGCAGGGGGGGGGCTCAAACTGGGAAGGGGGGCCCCCACCCCCCTCCGAATGAAATCCCAGTAAATAAGGCTCGATCTTACTTTAAAAAGTCGTTCGCTCGCTCGCTCGAGCAAGCGAGCGAAAGCCGGCCGGGTCGGATCGGGTGGGCGGGACATCCAAATGTACGGTGTTCGTTTGATCGCGCGCTTGCTCGCCCTGTGGAGCAAACGTGCGAGCGAGTGAGCGAGTCGGGTGCTTCCATGTGGGCGCGCGGGTCATTAAATGCATGGTATTCGCTTGGTCGTCGCTCGCGAATTGGAATAAGCATGCGAGCGAGAGAGTCGGGCTAATCGGACTGGGCGAGCGGGGCATTAATGCATGGTGTTCGTTTGCTCGCTCGCCCGCTGGAACAAGCGAGAGAGCGAGCCAGGAGAGGAGGGGATCCTCTCGGTCGGCCGCTTGCTGAAGCAATGAGGGTCGGTTCGAGCGGGCGGGGCATTAAATGCACGGTGCTCGCTTGCTCGCCCGCTCGCTCGACCGGTCGGGCGTGCAAGCGAATCGGGCGGGTCGGGCTGGGCGGGCGATACATTAAAGACATGGTGCTCGCATGCTCGCTCGCTCGCCCGAGCAAGCGAGCGAAAGAGCTAGGGAACGACGGGGTCAGTCCCCTCGCTCGCTCGCTCGCTCGCTTGCTGGAGCGAGCGAGCGTGCGAAAGTGGGTGGTATATAATGTTCGATCCAGCTCAAATTAAAAAAGTCCTAGTATAGCGAGATTCGGCTCTACTTAAACCCTACGAGGGCTCGATCCAGCTCTAATAAAGAATTCCTCTAGCTGTCAGCTTGCGATTAACAAATCCGTGGGGGGCGCGTGTTTATCTAAAGCTTTCCGTGCTCGGGCGAATCGCGGGGGTCGCGACCGCCAAATGGAAACACAACGGCGGCGGCTCCGGTGATTAGCGCCGACGCCCGGCCACCAGTGAGAAGGCGACAGAAACAGCACAGACTGCGGGAGCGGGGTGGCGACGGGAGGCAAGGGCGGCAGAAGCAGGGACCGTGAGCCAGGGCGACAGCTGTTCGAAATGAAGAAGAACTGCTGTACTAGGGATCGTTCCTCGTCGTCAGCGTCGTCGTCAGCGTCGTCGTCCTCGTCGTCCCCGTCGCCTTCGTCGTCGGCGTCACTGTCATCCTCGTCGTCGTCGTCGTCGTCTTCTTCGGCGTCGTCGTGTCGTCGCTGCCCGACCGCGACGGCACCTACGCCGGCGCCGGCGCTCGCCGTCGTTGCTTGCAGGAATTTAGGCAGGGAACCACCCGCCTTGAGAGATAGGGGCACCCCCCTGGTTCGAACCCCGCCCCCCCTTGCAATTCAGGTGGAGTGGGCCCACCCTCCCAGCTCGAACCCCTCCCCCCCGCCACCGCCACCTGGTTCGAACCCCCTCCCCCCTTGCAATTCTGGGGAGGGGCCCCCCTGGTTCGAACCCCCCCCCTTCCCAGCGTCCACATAACGCGCTCTTTCGACTGTCAATACAACTGTCGATTCAAGCTTCTACCGTCTCACTGTAAACACACATCTACCAGAACCAGCATATCGATCAGTTTCGCGATACATCCGTAACATATTTTTATACGGATATCTCTCACCTATAAATATATAGATATAAATATATATATATATATATATATATACACACACATATACAAACCGCTGTCTGCCTAATGATCACAATACCCATGTAAAGAAGAAAGAACCACGGGACAATCACGGCACAACCACGCGACAACCACGGGCAACAACGCGACAACCACCGAACCACGACGGGACAACCACATGACAACCATGGGACAACCACAGGACAGCCACAAGACACCCGCGAAACAACTGCGGGATAATCACGGGACAACCACGGCAAAATCATGGGACGACCACTGGACAACCACTGGACCAGCATGGGACAACCGCGGGACAGTCGCAGGACAACCACGGGACAATCACGGGGCGAACAACCACAAGACATCCGCGTGACAACCACGGGACAACCATGGGACAATCACTGGACCAGCACGGAACAACCACGGGACAATCGCGGGACAACCATGGGACAACCACTGGACAACCACCGGACAACCACGGGATAACCACGAGGCGAACAACCACAAGACAACCACGTGACAACCACGGAGCAACCACGGAACAACCGCGGGGTAACAGCACCAACAGGACAACCACTAGACAACCGTAGGACAACCTGGTCCTCACCGCCTGGCGGCCAAGGAAGAACAACATGACGACAACCTGCCCTAAGAAGGCTAAGATCTGCCTCGCCCTCGCGCAACTTCGCCTGCCCCGCACGCGCGTCACGCACGACACGATCCAAAACCGAAACAGATTTGCTGGTTGAGGATTCGGTGTACTTCGATCTGACCCCCCAACCTCCGAGCACTCAGTTGCATGCTGCATCGCCACGGTGGCCGAGATTGGCCGAGCAGCTGCACAAGTGCGGATGTGCATGCATGTCGCGCTTCTCTCACGATTTGCAAGAGATGGCCAAGATGCCCACCGCTCCTCTCGCTTGTCCTGCCCCGTGTCTCCCGCCTCCTGTCCCTCACACGAGAACGGCACCCACGCAGCGTGCCATGTGGGACTCCCTCCAGGCCCCACTCCAACGCTGTACAGTGCAGAGTAGTTCGGCTTTCACGGGCCGAAAGGCTGTACACGGCACCATTCATGGGGGATCGACGACGCATCGGGAGACGCTAACGCGGTACGGTGCACACGTGCCGTCTGCGGGCCTTAGGCTCTGCCCCCGTCCTGCTATTAACCCAGGCGAGAGAAGGGGGAGCGGCACCAAGTCAAACCAGCGTGGGGCGGTGCTCTCTGGCCCTTGGCCGCCTCTGGCTGCCGCCCTGGGCTCCCGCGGGAAAGCGGCCAGCAAGTCAAGAGAGCCGAAGAGGCCTCTGACGGGCCCCAAGACGATGCGAGAAGGGGCCCGAAACAAGGTCCAGCATATCTTGCGTATACGTATATATCGATAGTGACGTATATTCTTTATATGCACACACATGTGAAAATGTGTGTGCTTACAGCTTCTCTAGCACACCCATCGTTTGCACGTACATTGTGCGGCGTTTCGTACACTGCGCCTTCGACAATGCTCGATCTCAATTAGCACTTCCATCTGCTGCTCGCGCTTGAGGACCCTCTGCGCCGCTGACTTTGCGTGGCACTGTGCGTGTGTTTGTTTGATTTACACGTCGCCCGCATTGCTCCCAAGATGTCCCTTGAAACCTTCACGGCGGCCCCGAGAGGCCCCAAGAGAGTCCCAAAATGGCCAGCTTGCCCCAAGAGTGGCCTCCAGAGGAGCCTCGTGTTGGGTCCTCGTTTTGATTACGCATCGCCCCGCGTCTCCTTCCTCCTCCTCCTCCTCCTCCTCCTCCTCCTCCTCCTCCTCCTCCCAACATCATCCAGGACAGGAGGTGCCACCCGAGGCTCCAAGATCGCCCCAAGATTGCCCAGGAGAGACCCCGCCCAGCAGCCCCAAGATGGCCAGCAGATCCCTGGAGGTGGCCCAACATGACCCTGATTCAAAAGAGCTCCAAAACTGCACCAAGGTGACACCAAAGCAGCTCGGCACTTCGGAGTATCTGCAAGCTGTCGGCAGGCGTGCTGGAACCACACGATCCCACCACACCTTTTGCCAACATCCCCCGGCCCCAGCAGAGCTTATGCAGCCAGTGGACCACCTCCGCGCGCGGTACCACCTCCACGGGAGTCCTTCCGTGTCCGCCCCCGCCGTCAGCCTCCTGACCACCACCACGACCACCCAAGAGAGCATGCGCTCCTACGCCGCCCTCGAGGGCCATGCCAATGGCCATCCTCGACTCCGTGACCTGGAAGGCGTGGGCAGAGCCAGCTCGGGGCGCGGAGAGATGACCCCCTGAGTGGCAGTGCAGCTGGCCAGCGCGACTGCTAGGACACCTGGTCCCACAGAGTGGAAATGGAAGAGAGGTCCACCTAACGCCTTCAGAATGACTGGGCACATAAGATCCTGGCAACATACGAGACAGCCTTCGTAGGCCACAATCGGACCCTCGAGTATGAGTGGCACACCGGCGCGTCAAACCGAAATCGGCCAACCGAATCCTGGCTGGAGCCTTTCACAACTCGCACGAAGAAGCCCAACGAGTGCCCAGTGGAACCCGCAAGTCTAAAACCCTCCTCGAGTTTCCGGAGGGGGGCGGGACGGACGCACGAAGGATATCACAGGACAGAACAGTGGCAAGTGACGGGCCAACCCGGCGGCCGCACAACAATCGACCCCTGGAGCCGAGCCACGGAAGCGAAGCCATGGCACCCGAATAGTAAACGACTGATGATTGGCGTGCGCGTACGACTCAGACTTTGTCATCAACTCTAGCGCGTAGATGTTTGTTCTCCCATAGCCTTCGCGTTCGCCTTACGTGTAGCTTTACTCGCCGTGTTACTATGCTCTGCACTGCGCACATCAAACGACATGATCTGTACATCGCACTAGCGACATCGAGAAGTAATTCCGTGCAGGTATGCAGAATGAGAGAAGATACCCATAACATGACAACAAAAACAGACACGGGCACATGTAGGAGGAAAAACAGCGCAGGACGAAAAGCGGTTGTTGCACGCATGGCAGCGCACAGGGATAATGAGGTCTCATGTGGCTCCGCGTGTGTCAACGTTCCGCGCTTTGGAGTTCTTTGAGGCGCAGCAAGTGGCGGCAGCTGCACTCTTGGCAACGTTCGACAGTGCTACGGGCCACCCAAGAGCGCATGAAACTGGCGACAGCTGCACGCATGACAGCGCCAAATGCGGGCGAGGTCTAGATGGGGTCCACGCGGGCAGCCTTTCCACTCACCCCCGACGAAAGCAACAAATTCGAGACGGTTGCACGGCTGGCAGCGCCCAGCGAAGCGGGCTTCACTTGTGGTCCGCGTGGGTCTCCGCGTCGCTGGACCTTCCCCTCCCCCCAAGAGAGGAAGGTCAAATTTGGAGTCCGCGTGGGTATCCACTCCGATGAGCCCCTCATGGGCGCAGAAAACTGGATACACCTGCATGATTGGCAATGCCCAGGGAGGGCGAGGTCGTGTTTGGGTCCGCGTGGGTCATCACGCCGCTGCAACCCCGATGGGCGCAACAGTGTTGCGACAGTGGCACAGTTGGCAACCCCCACGGAGGCGAGGTCCAGCTGTGGCCTGCGTGGATCACGACTCCACCCCCCCCCTGGATGGAGCGAGGTGGCGAAAAATGAACTCTTGTCAGCGCCAAGGGGTAAAATGGTCTTGATTGAGCCCGCGTGGGTCATCACTCGGTGGACCCCCCAGGAACGCAGCAGAGTGGCGACAGCTGTGCACTTGCCGGCTCCGAGGAAGGCAGATCCATGCCTGGACCGCGTGGATCACCACTTCGCCGGACGCCCGCATGGGGCACGGCAAAATGGCGACAGTTGCAAGATTGCCAGCGACCATGGAGGGCGAGGTCTATTTGGGGCCCTCGTGGGCCACCACTTCGCTGGACCCCACCACCTATCCCCCCAGGGGCACAGCAACATGGCGCCAGCTGCACGCTTGCCAGCGCCCAGCGGATCAAGGTCTTGCCTGAGCCCACGTGATCACCACCCCGCTCACCTGCAGGAGCGTAACACAGTGGCGACAGCCGAACGCGTTGCAGCGCCACGCTTGGGGTTCGCGTGGGTCACCACCCCGCTAGACCTCCCAGGGGCACAGCAAAGTGGCAACAGTTGCACGTGTGGCAAAGCATATGGTGCGGAAGTCTAGCTGGGGCCAGCATTGGTCACCACGTCGCCCCCCGTTCGGGCCCCCATTGGGTCACCCACGCTGCTGGAACCACCAAGGGGCGCGGCAATGCGGTATCACTTGACCGCTTGGCAGCGCCCAGGGAAGTGAGGCTCACTTTTGGTCCACGTGGGCCTCCACTCCGCTGGACCCCCAGGGGCGCAGCAAAGTGGCGACTGATACGCGGCTGGAAGCGACCAGGAAAGCGAGGTGTAGCTAGGGCCCGCATGTGTAAGCACTCCGCCGGACCACAGGGGCGCAGCAAAGTGACGATAGCTGCTGTCTTGCCAGCGCCCAGGGAAGGCACGGCCTGGTTTGGGGTCCGCCTGGGTCACCATTCCGTCGGACCGACAGCTGCACACTGGCCAGCGCCCAGGAAAGCGAGGTTCCTCACTCCGCAGGACCTGCTGCACGCTTGGCAACACCCAGGGAGAGCGAGGTAGGAGATAGAACCGAGGGATGGAGGCGAAAGGATACTGGAGGAAGCGGGAGAGGAGGCCCAACGGAAAGGAAAATGTGAGCGGCAAAGGTCCATTCAAAACGATGGCACAGCCTCTCAAGGAGGATTAACAATCAAAGAACGGATGGTAACGATCACAAGACGAAAACGTGTCAACCGCCGTCATCATGCACATGTCGGTGCAATTCCACATCATCCCATGATCAACCCAATGCCGATTGTGTGTCTCTCTAAAAAAACTGATGACCGTGTCCATCGGGCTGGACACGATTGGAGTCTTGAGCTTGATCTTCTTGGTGAAGTGACTCTCCAGCGTGACGTCTGCGACCTCAAACGGATTGACTTTCCACTCCCTCGGCTACAGAAAACAGGAAGTAGTAGCATCCTCAATGATCACACCCTGGAAGAATACAGTTGGAAACGGATGGGTGTCAGGGCCCATCGGTACCATTCCGAGCGGTACCAGTGACACGTAAATACGGGACGACTCCAGAAGCTCAGCTGACATCTGCACTGACCTACGGTCGGAAACTCTTGCTTAGCGTGTCGCCGCGTCGGCCCCGGCGACACGCTATGCCCTGCAAGCGGATAGCGAGTCGCTCCGCTCCGCGGTGGGGGTAGTTCGGAAAAACTCGGGACGTGCAGGCTTGGGGGTTAGGAAGTGGATAGCGTGTCGCACCGAAGAGTGAAGCGGAGCAACACGCTATACAGCAGTTCCCGACCGTATAGCTTGGGGCGTTTGCTTCTGCTTCCACGGGTTCCCGCCCACTCCTTCGCAAGCTTCCGCTGTCGGCGCCGCTCTCGACTTCTGCCTCCGTTCCGCCGAGCTCTGCGGACCTCCTCCGGCTGCCGCCCTCCATCCCCCGAGACTGCCCCAGGCAGCGCGGTGGGCGAGCACGCTTTCTCTCATCCGCGGCGAGCTGGGTCCAGCAGGGGTCGACCAGGCGGCGGGGCGCGGCCGAAGCGGAAGTGGGCAGGAGGAGGAGGAGGAGGAGAAGAGCTGGAGGAGGTGGAGGAGGAGGCGGAGGAGGAACGACCTCCAGAGACCTCACGGGACATCCTGGGAGGACACGGAGGAGGTGGAGGGGAAGGCACGAGGACAAGAGGGGGAGGGAGGCGGGACGGCCAGAGCACCCTCAGAACGAGAAGAGCTTGGGAATGATGAGCAGGCACGGCAGCGCGTGCACGGAAGCGCGTGCGCGGCACGGTGCGTCCCAGTCGGGGTCCGCGGCCAAGACCCAGAAGCCGAGCCGAGGGCAGAGAGGGCAGATGGGAGGCGCGGGAACGCAGCGCGGGGGGGGCGCAAGGACTGTGGACTCCACGCGCTTTGGTAGACTGGGGAAAGGAAGAGGAAAGGCAGGAAGGTCACATGCCATCGACCCCTCTCACCAATTCGAATGCGTGGCACAGTACTGGAAGCGGGAGGGGCGCAAGGAGCAAGAACCAGATGTGCTAGGGACAGGGCGAGAGAGCGCCCAAGGTGGGGCCGAAACCACGCCGCGCGCAGAAGGAGCACCATCAGCCTACACGCCGACTTGCTGTCCCCTGGGGCCTCTTGAGGCCTCTCGGGGCCATGCTGAGGGCACTGTAGGGCCACATTGCGCGATCTTTGGGGGGGGCACCTCGGGGCCTCTCAGGACCACCTTGGGGCCATATTGGGGTGCATCTGGGTGCCAATGGCGGCCGTCTCAAAGCCGTACAAGGCTGACAGTCTACGTTCATCCTGGCTGTCCAAGGGAGCGAACTTGAAAGGAATGCCTCGTGCCCCACGCCATCTCCCTTCCCTCCCTCGGCCACCCCCTTTCCCTCGCCTGCCATCCCTCCCTCCATCCCCCCTCCCCCTCCTGTCATCCCTGCTCGCCCTTCTTCCCTCCCCATCCGCTCCCCCCGCCTTCCCAGCCTCCTCCCCTTTCATCCCCTTCCAACCTGCCTCCCTCCCTCCCCCCCTTCACCCTCTCCCTGTTCCCCCCGCCCCCCACGTCACCCTCTCCGAGTTTCCCTCCTCTCCTCCCTCCTCCTGGTTCTCCTCCTCCTCCTCTCCTCCTCCCTCCTCCTCTCCTCCTCGTCCTCCCCCTCCTCCTCCTCCTCCTCCTCCTCCTCCTCCTCCTCCTCCTCCTCCTCCTCCTCCCTCTCCTCCTCCTCCTCCTCCTCTTCTTCTTCGTCCTCCTCCTCTTATTATAATTATTAATATTATTAATAGTAGTATTATTATTATTATGATTAGTATTAGTATTAGTATCATTATTATTATTATTATTATTATTATTAGTATTATTATTAGTAGTAGTATTATTGTTATTATTATTATTATTATTATTATTATTATGAGTATTCCTCCTCCTCCTCCTCCTCTTCTTCTTCCTACTCTTCTTCTTCTTCTTCTTCTTCCTCCTCCTCCTCCTCCTCCTCCTCCTCGTCCGTATCCTCCTCCTCCTCCTCATCCTTCTCCTCCTCCTCGTCCGCATCATCCTCCTCCTCCTCCTCCTCCTCTCCTCCTCATCCTCCTCCTCATCCTCATCCTCATCCTCATCCTCATCCCCCTGATCAATCTCATCATCATCATCATCATCATCATCATCATCATCATCATCATCATCATCATCAGCATCATCATCATCATCATCATCCTCATCATCATCATCATATTCATCTTCATCATCATCATCATCATCATCATCATCATCATCATTATCATTATCAGCATCATCATCATCAGCAGCAGCATCATCATTTGCATCATCAGCATCATCGTCATCATCATCATCATCATCATAATCAGCATCATCATCATCATCATCAGCATCATCAGCATCATCATCAGCATCAGCAGCAGCAGCATCATCATTATCATCATCAACATCATCAACATCATCATCAGCATCATCATCAGCAGCATCATCATCAGCAACAGCATCATCATCATCAGCACCATCATCATCATCAGCATCATAATCGACATCACCATCATCACCATCACCGTCACCATCATCATCACCATCATCATCATCAGCATCATCATCATCGTCATCATCATCATATCAGCATCTTCATCATCATCATCATCCTCATCATCATCATCAGCAGCATCAGCATCATCGTCTTCATCATCATCATCGACATACTCATCATTGGCATCATCATCATCATCAGCATCATCATCGTCATCAGTATCATCGTCATCACCATCATCCTCATCAGTATCAACATCGTCAGCATCGTCATCATCATCAACACCAACATCAGCATCATCAGCATCCTCATAATCATCAATAAACATAATAATAAGAATCATCATCATCAGCAGCATCATCATCTGTCTCAGTGTCATCATCATCATCATCATCGTCCTCATCCTCAGTATCATCATCAGCAGCATCATCGACCGCTGCATCGTCAGCATCATCAGCATCATCATCAGCAGCAGCATGAGAATCGGCATCATCATCATCAGAATCGTGATCATCATCATCTTCATCCTCATCATCATCATCATCAGAATCACCATCATCATCATCATCAGCATCATCATCAGCATCATCAGCAGCATCACCATCATAAGCATCATCATCAGCAGCATAATCATCAGCATCCTCATCAGCAGCAGCATCATAATCAATATCATCATCGTCAGCATCAGCAACATCATCATCATCATCATCATCACCATCATCCTCATCATCATCATCATCATCGTCATCGTCATCATCCTCATCATCATAACTACCACCACCACCCCTATCATCATCATCATCAGCATCATCAGCATCAGCATTATCATCATCATCATCATCCTCATCCTCATCCCCATCACTAATCCTCATCCTAATCCTCATCCTCCTTTTCGCCCTCCTCCCCATTCTTCTCCACCACCTCCTCCTCCTGTTAACACCTCCTCCTCATCATTTTTCTCCTCCTCCTCGTCGTCCTCCTCCTCCTCCACCTCCTCCTTCTCCGCCTCCTCCTCCTCAGCCTCCTCCTCCTTCTCATCCTCTTCTCATGCGTCTTATTGCTATGTGTTGGAGTATTAGTAGTGTTAGTATTGTTGCTTTTACTCGAGTTGATATTAACAGCATCATTGCTTTTACTATTAGTATTGTCATTGCTATTAGAATCCCTCGTTTTAGCCTTCGTTTTGTTAGCATAAAGGTTAAGTTCCTTCTCCCTATCATTCTTAGTAGTATGCTTACGACTATTTGTATCAGTCGCATGCTCCTTCTTCATGGTGTGATTATTCGTAGTAGCCTTTGCACTCTGGTTCGCAAAATCAGTATTACACGTATAATGGTTTGTCTGATTCTGAGTATTAGTATTAGTCGGTGCCTTTCTCTTGTGGTAATACTACTTCTGACACATTCTTAATAAGATTGTCACTCGTGTTCGTCGTTGTATTATTGGTATGATTAGCATTCGCCTTAGTCTTCTTATTAGTACTCGTCTTATTCGCAGTCTTCTTAAAATTTTCATTGGTAGTAATATTACGATTAGTCATCTGATGACGATTAGAAACAGTATTGTGAGTGTTCTGTTGTGTCGTATTATCACTATCCTTGCTGCGTATGATATTTGCATAAGTGATACCGGTACTATTAATAATACTCGTACTAATATTAATGATGATCGTCTTATTGGTTTCCGTTTTCTGGTTATGCGTCTGCTTCTGCGTATGCGCTTCTGCTTCTGCTTGTGCTTATGCAGATGCGTATGTTTTCTCTGATTCGTAGTACCGTTGTTCTTATTAGCCATATGATTCGTCTTCTTCTTAGCAATATGATGACTATTATTGTGAGTAATCGTATGATTGATTTATAACCTTCGCATTGTTAGCAATATAATGATTCCTCCACTTCTTCCTCCTCCTCGTCATCCTCTTCCTCCTACTCCGCCTCCTTTTCCTCCTCCTCCTCCTCCTGCTCCTCTTCCGCCTCCGCCTCCGCCTCCGCCTCCGCCTCCGCCTCTTCCTCCGCCTCCGCCTCCGCCACCGCCTCCGCCTCCGCCTCCGCCTCCGCTTCCGCCTCCGCCTCCGCTTCCGCCGCATCCTCCTACTCCTCCTCCTCCTCCTCCTCCTCCTCCTCCTCCTCCTCCTCCTCTCCCTCCGCCTCCTCCTCCTCGTCCTCCTCCTCCTCCCTCCTTTTCTTCCTCCTCATCCTCCTCCTGTTCCTCCTCCTCCCTCCTCCTCCTCCCCCTCCTCCTCCTCCGCATCCTCTTCCTCCTCCTCCTTCCTCCTCCTCCTCCTCCTCCTCCTCCTCCTCCTCCTCCTCCTCCTCCTCCTCCTCCTCCTCTTTCTCGTCCTCCTCCTCCTCTTCCTCCTCTTTCTCCTCAACCTCATCCTCTTTCTCCTCCTCCTCCTCCTATTCCTCCTCCTCATCCTCCTCCTCGTCCTATTCCGCCTCCTCCTCCTCCACCTCTCCCTCCTCCTCATCCCCCCTCCCCTCAGTATGATTGGTATGAGTCTTCCTAGTATGAGTCATAGTATGACCACTATTGTGACCCTCATTATTAATAGTCGTGTTAGCAGCAGTACCATCATTAAAATGAAGATGGTGGGATTTTGTAGTTTTCGTGTGATACAATACTGTGAACTACTATTGCGTTTGTACGTATCATCATTAACAATAGCATTGGTATTGTTATATTAACAATCACATTATCATGACCAGCATTATTAGTAGTATCACCATTCGTATGATAATTTATACATTATTCGTAGTGTTCGTAAGTGGAGAGTTGATTACCACTGCGACTATTATTACTCAAACGTTTGGTGAAACTATAGTTCTACAAGCAGTATCCGTACGATAAGTATCACTCCGATTGCAATTTCTATGACACGTCTACCAGTACCACTAGTATCATGATGTTGTTTCTTAGTAGTGGTCGCATTAGTAATGCTACTGGTCGCATTCTTACTGATATTAGTATTACCATTACTATTAGCTGTCTTAATATTATTAGTAATTGCGTGAATAATACTGTGAATTGTCTAATCAGTATCAGTGCGCGGACTCGACTCTTTCTGCTTCTGCCATTAGTACTATTAGTGTTGTGTGCGTATAAAGTATAATTCTTATATTCCTACCATAAATTTCTGTATGATCAGTAGTAGTAGAAGAAGTAGTAACAGTAGTAGTAGTAGTAGTAGTCGTAGTAGTAGTAGTAGTTTTAGTCGTAGTAGTAGTCGTAGTAGTAGTAGTCGTCGCAGTAGTAGTAGTAGTAATATAAGTAGTAGCCGTAGTCGTAGTAGCAGTCGTATTATGAGTACGCTTATTATTCATGTGCTTATGATTACTATTAATAGCATTGTTATGCTGATTCGCCTTATCCTTGCCTTTATTGGTACTACTATCATTAGTCCTCATCCTCCTCCTCATCCTCCGCCTCCTCCTCCTCCTCCTCCGCTTCCGCCTTCTCCACCTCTTCCTCCTACTCCTCCCCACCCTCCTCCTCCTCCTCCTCCTCCTCCTCCTCCTCCTCCGTTCTTCCCTCCCTTCGTCCCTCCCTCCCTCCCTCCATCCGTCTCTCCATCCATCCATCCATCCATCCTTGCCTACCTCCCTCGCTCCCCCTCCCTCGCACATACCTCCGAAAGCTTATAAATCTCCGATACCAATCAGGTCGCCTCGTAACCACCAGGGGGAGGAGGAAGAGAAGGAAGGGGAGGAGAAGAGAGAACCAGTGTAAACCCAAGACTCATCAACGATGTTGAAATACACCCTCCCCCCAAGATTCCTCTTCACAGGCCTCTACAAGGGGGCACTTCCACTGAGGGAATTGTCCCGTTGGGGGACAACCGTGTAAACATGCTGGAGCGTTCCAAAAACACAATGCTCAGGACTTCAACGCCACGAGTTCACCTGACGGTTACGTGTTGGCGATCCTCAATGGTGCCAGAACACCATGCCTGGGACGTCAACACCGCGAGTCAACGTAACTGTTGCGCCCTGACAATCCTGAACCGTTCCAAAACACGATGCCTGGTACGTCAACAATGGAAACCAGTGAAACCAAGGCGAGAGCCAAAATTCGAAAAGGAGCTAGCCCTCAATCCGTGAAATTCCTGCAAATGTTCAAAATGAATGTTCGCAGCGCTAAGGTGAAAGCCAAAGTTTGAAAACAAACTGCCCTCAATCCGAGAAACTCTTACATGTTTCTTTAGCGAATGCGCGCGGCGCTAAGGCGAGAACGACATGTTGAAAACTCTTGTAACTGTTGTTTAACGAATGTGCGCGGCACAAAGGCGAGAGCCACATGTTGAAAACCACCCGCCCTCAATCCGTGAAACTCTTCTTCATGCTTCAAACAAATGCGCGCGGCGCTAGGGCGAGAGCCACATTTTGAAAACGGCCCGGCCTCAACCCGTCAAATTCTTGCAATTGTTGAAAAAGCATGCACGGCGAAAAGGCGAGAGCCACACCTTGAAAAGTACACGCCCTCAATCGGTGAAACTCTTGCAAGTTTTGAATACGAATATGCAAGCGTGCGCGACGCTAAGTCGAGAGCCACTGTTGTCAAGGTTTAAGCATCATGGTCATAAGTGGTGAGAAATCTCAAGTGAAACGCCCGGCCCGACCTGTCGACCGGCGTCGGGGTGCGACAGGGAGGAGCTATCTTTAAGGCAAAGAGGACCAGTACAAGCACAAGACTCACCAACGATACTGTGATAGACTCTCCCCCAAAATGATCTCTGCGCAAGCCCTACACTAAACCACTGTCACTGCGGGAAATGCACCGTTGGAAAACAACCGTTTGATGATCCAAAACTACGCCACAACACCATCCATGGGACAACGCCGCGATATCACCGTTACTGTTGCGTGCGGAAAATCCTGAACCGTGCCAAAACACCATTCCTGGGACGTCAACACCGAGATTCCAAGTAACGCTTGAAACCTGACAATCCTACATCGCGCCAGAACTCCAGATCGGGGCACGTTAACCATGCGAACCCTTGCAACTCTTGCAAACTGTATAACAACGTATGTGCGCGGCCCTGCGGCGAGAACCACACTTTGAAAAGCAGCCGCCTTCCATACGTGACGCCTTTTGCAATAGTTTAAGACACATGTGCGCGGCACTAAGGCGAGATCCGATTTTTTTTACAAACAACAAATCAATCCGTGAACTCTTGCAAATTTGTAAGACGAGTGTGCGCGGCGCTCGAGCGACAGCCACTCTTTGAAAACGGTCTGCCATCCATCATGGAAACGGCTGCAAAATCTTAAAGCGATAAATTCGCGGCACTTCGGCGAGATCCACAATTTGAGGAAAAGGAAAAAATCCATCCGTGAGAATATTGTCAGTTTGTAGACGAATGCACGCGGCGCTCAAACGAGAAGCATTATTTTGAAAACGATCCATCCGTAAACCTCTTGACAATCCTCTGCTCAAGGATCGTACATGGCGAAATAGTCTCACGCGAAACGCCCAGCCCGCCCTAGCGACAAGCCTCGGAGTGCGACAGGGAGGAGTTGCTTATGAGGAAAAAGGATGGGGGAGGACAAGGAGGGTAGAGGACCAGTGCAAACCCAAGACCCACCCACGATGTTGGAATAAACCCTCCTCTGAGCTCCTTTTTCGCAAGCCACTACAACAGCCATTTTCCCACAGGAAACTGAACCGTTGGATGGCAACGACTTATAAGGATCCTGAAGCTTGCCAACCAAAACTCTCGGACTTCAGCGCCGCGAATCAACCAGATTGTTGCGTCTAGAAGATATCGAATCGCGCCAGAACGCCATTCCTGAGACGTCAACACCGCGAATATATGTAACTGTTGCGCTGAAAATCCTGGATCGTTCCAACACATCGTTTCGGTAACCATCCGAATCCGTGAAACTCGTGCAAATGTTGAACGCGAATACGCGCGGCGCTGAGGCGGGAGCCACATTTTGAAAAGGAACCGCCCTCCATCCGCGAAACTCTTGCAAGTTCGTAAGACGAATGTGCGCGGCACTCACTGCACCCTGCACAACTTCGGTACCTCCCGTCTCCACACGCTGGACCGCCCATTGGGTCGCCCAGCGTCGTCACCCGCCCGGCTTCTGCACCTCCCGATGCTCCCCGCCGCCGCCCCTTCGAGACGTACCTCCCGTGTGGAAGGCGCGTCGCTCACTCCATGTCCACTGCGCCATTTCGGCGCTGCTCTGCTGCACCCCGCTGCACCTTCTAGTGGGCGGCCCAGCGTCGTTACCCGGTTTCCGCAACCAGCGGTGTTCCCCATTGCCGCTTTCCGCGACGTACCTCCCGCGTGGGGTGCTCGTCGCTCGCTCGCTGTCCTCTGTACCATTTCGGTGCTTCCCCGACGCGCCACGCTGGACCGCCCGTTGGGTCGCCAGCGTCCTTACCCGGCTTCTGCACCTCCCGGTGCTCCCTGCCGCCGCCCCCTCCCGACGTACCTCCCGTGTGGGATGCGCGTCGATCACTCCCCGTCGCCTGCGCCATTTCGGCGCTTCTCTGCTGCACCCCGCTGCACCGCCCACTGGGCCGCCCAGCGTCGTCACCCGGCATCCTCAACCATCGGTGCTCCTCGCTGCCGCTCTCCGCGACGCACCTCCCGTGTGGGACGCGCGTCGTTCGCTCACCGTCCTTTGCACCAGTTCGCTGCTTCCCCGACTACCCGGCTTCTCCACCTTTCGGTGCTCCCCGCCACCGCCCCTCACGACGTACCTCCCGCGTGGGACGCGCGTCGCTCAATCACCGTCCCTCGTACCACTTCGGTGCATCTCCGTCACACCACGCAGAACCGCCCTGTGGGCCGCCTTGCTTTGCTACCCAGCGCCCGCACCCGTCGGAGCTCCCCCCCTTCCGCGGCGGCCCCGCGCCGCTTCCTCCCGTTGCGGCGCTATTCCGCCCCGCTCCTGGGGGCCCCCGGGACGCTTAGCCCGCCGCCACCTGCCCCGCCCCTCTCTGCCCTGTGACCCCCAGACGGCCATGGGCCGCCACTCCCCTCTCTCTGCCAACATCCCCGCGTCGCCACTTCCCGCTGTCCCGCTTCCTCCCCGCGCTGCTGTTCCTACAGCCCGCGGGCGCCTGGGACGCTTCGCCCGCTGTTTCCCGCCCCGCCTCCCTCGGGCGGTCAAACCGCGAAGTCCCTTCACTGCCAGCCATCCGGCCGCTGCTCCCGCCCGCGCACGGCTCAATGCTGTGCCTTCTCCTCGGTGCGCCCCTGTACATCGTTCGCGGTGTTCCACCGTGCTCCCCGCCAGCCCCTGACGCTGGTTGCCACTCCCTGCCACCCTTGCCACCGTGGCTCGCCACGGCCGCCCACCGCGCTCTGGCGCTGCGCGCCTGGCTGCTGCTGCCCCCCCGGCTGCTCATCGCCGAACTCGTCGGCGTCTGAACGTCCCTTTTTCCTCTCGGCCGTGCCCCTTCTTTCTTTGCTCGCCGGCCAAGTCGCTAGTAAGTCCCCATATCTAGCTTTTCGCTGGAGCGGAATTCGCCGCCTCGCCGCTGACGAAAAAAGTGCGCGGCGATCAGGCGGGAATCACTGTGCGAAAACGGCCTGCCCGACATCAATGAAAAAACGAATACGCGCGGCGCTAAGGCGAGCGCCACAGGTTGAAAAGGGCCCGGTCCTCATCCTTGAAACTCTTGCAAAATTGTGACGAATGAGCACGGCGCTCAGACGAGAGCCAGTGTTTGAAAACGGTTCGCCCTCAATTAGTGAAAATGTTTGAGACGAGTGCGTGCCACGCAAAGTCGGAAGCCACACGTTGAGAACGGCCCGCCCTCCATGTGCGAAACTGTTGACGAATTTGAAGCTTCGGCAGCATTAATTGAAAGGAAGTCCGAGGCGAAAGGCCTGGCCCACCCTTCCGACTGCCCTCGAAGTGCGACGAGGAGGAGCTATGTTTCAGTAAACAGCATAGACGGGGAGGAGGGGGAGGAGGAGGGGAGAAGAGGGAGGGAGAAGAGGGGAAAGGGGAGGGGGAAGGGGAGGGGGACGAGGAACAGAAGCATGAGCAGGAGGGGGGAGGGAGACGGAGGAGGAGAAGGAGAAGGAGGAGGAGGAGGAGGAGGAGCAGCAGGAGGAGGAGGAGGAGAAGGAGGAGGAGGCGGAGGAGAAGGAGGAGGAGGCGGAGGACTGGGAGGAGGAGGAGGAGGCGAAGGAGGAGGAGGGAGGAGGAGGAGGAGGAGGAGGAAGACGACGCCGACGAAGAGGAGGGAGGTGGAGGAGGAGGAGGAGGAGGAGCAGCAGCAGGAGGAGGGGGAGGGGGAGGGGCAGAAGAAGGGGGAGGGGAAGCAGGAGGGGGAGGGGGAGGGAGGGAGAGAGGAGCGGGAGAAGGAGGAGGAAGGGGGGAGGCGGGAGAGGAGGAGCGAGCTCCAAACGACCCCCAGTTTTGAGCGCACGGAAACTACGTGCACATGTCGTCTTTCGCCCTTCGCGGCCAGGCCCTGCCACTCCCCGATCGCGCCCTCGGCAGGCCCTCCCGGGTGCGCGGGCGGCCCCCGCAGCCCAGGGGGGCGGAGCTCCCGACCCCGAAATTGATCTGCCCCGGCAGGCAGATCAGGTCGTCGTACGTGAAGCCCACGCGCGCGCTCCTGGCGCCGATCCGGCGGTAACTGCACGTTCGATCCGTGACCCCTTGCTGCCCATCGGCCCTCGGCAGTCTGCGGTCTGGGGCGGCCTTCGATGGTCTCGGCAAGCTTCGGCGGAACCAGCCCGCGGTGGGTGAACCCCAACCCAGTATGCCCTGCCTCATCCTTGCGCCATCCAACGCAGCAGAGTACCTCCTGTCCACCGTCCTCATCCTCCTCATCCTCCTCCTCCTCCTCCTCCTCCTCCTCCTCCTCCTCATCATCATCATCATCATCATCATCATCATCATCATCATCATCATCATCAGCAGCAGCATCATCATCATCATCATCATCATCATCATCATCATCATCATCATCATCATCATCATCATCATCACCACCACCACCACTACCACCACCACCACCACCACCACCATCATCATCATCATCATCATCATCATCATCATCCTTTCCCAAGTATAATAGACTCCTGCATCTTCAGCCTCATCCCTCCTGCATCATCCCTCCTCCATGTTCCCTCCATGTTCTCCGTTTATTCTCCGCCTGCCCCTCGTCATCCTCAGCAGCACCATGACCCTCACGATCCACGTCCTCTCGTCCTTCCTTCTTCGCCTCTTCATGTTTCTCCTCCTGATCCTCTGCTCTCCCTCTCTGCTGATCCTGCTTCTCCTCGGCGGCGCAGGCCGACGACAGCGGCGGCAGCGGCGGCGGTGGCGAAGGCCGCGACGGCGAAGGCCGGCAGCGGAGGCCGGCAGCGGAGGCGAAGGCCGCAGAGGCGGCGGAGGCCAGCGACGGCGGCCACAGCGGCGAAGGCAGGCGGCGGCGGTGGCGATCAGGCGCGCCGCAGCCTGTCTTCGAAAATCTCCTTGGCACTGTGCCCGTCCAGCAGCTCGGCGTCCACCGGGAGCTCGGCGGCCCCGTTCTTGCGGGGGGAGCGGCTGCGGTCCTGGGCGGCGACGACGACGGCGACGACGAAGACGACGACGACGACGGCAGCGATGACGGCAGCGATGACGACCAGACGACGACGACGACGACGACGACGACGACGACGACGACGACGACGACGACGACGACAACGCCGACGCCGACGACGACGACGACGACGACGACGACGACGACGGCTTTTCGGATAGTTGTCGCCGCCGCTCCCCTCCTTTGACGCTTCTCCGCTTGAGTCGTCGTCGTAGTCATCATCGTCATCGTCTTCGTCGTCGCCACCGCTGCCGCCGCCGCCACCGTCGCCGTCGCCGTCGCTGTCGCCGTCGCCGTTCTCCCCCCCTTGTCACTGGCCCCCCTCCTCAAGCGTTCCAGCCCAAGGGAAATCGAGCAGCGTCGCAATCGAGTCGAAGGGAAGCCCCCCAGGGACCCCTTCACTCCCCGGCGGGGGAGTGAAGGGGTCCCCGGGGGGATTCCAGGGGGGGGCAGAGGGGAAGGGTCCCAAAGGGGGCCCCGGAGGGATTGCCGGGGTTGTGACCCCCTCCCCTCCTCCCCTGGGGGGGCACCTTTCCCTGGGAGAGGCTTTTCCCTTTGATGTCTTGCCTCTCAGACGCTTCGAGCTCACTTGCACCGCGGCTTGCTCCAAGAGGGCCCCGAAACAGCCCAAGATCGCACCAAGACAGCCCGAGATACCCTCTAAGACGGCCTCGGAAGCAAGACGCCTCAGGAGTGATCCAAGAAGAGCCTCAAGGGCCCCAGGGGGCCAAAAATAGAAAGCTTCATCTAGTTGCTCTATGTATTTCGCGTCCTCGCTTGTTATGCTCCGATCCAAGTTGCCAAAAGCGCCAGAAAACACCCCAAGACGTCCCCAAGACGGCCCAAGACGGCGCCAAGACCAAGACGACCACATAGGCCTCAGAGGGCCCCAATAGGCTCCCAAGAGGGGGAACAGCAAGCGACATTTCGAGCCTGTCGCCCCAGGAGGTCCCAGAAGGCTCCAAGAGGCGCCCAAGAAAGTCCCAAGAGCACTCCCAAGACAAACCCAAGGAGGTAAACCATTGAGTTCCTTAAATTGTTGGATATTTTTCATCGTCGCCGTCGTCGTCGTCCGCCTTCAGGGTCGCAGTGAGGCCTTCGCAATCAAAACACGGTGACGCCTGGCGCAGTCGTCGACGTCGTCGTCGCCGTCGTCGCCGTCCAACTCACGGGACTCGTCAAACTTCTCCTCGCCGCGTTCCTCGTCGTCGTCCAAAGGAAGAAAAACTCAGAAGAGAGAAGGAAGAGGAGGGCAGGGAAAGGGGCGGGGGGGACAGAATCATTCGCCCGCCCCGCAGCGCCTGACCGCAAACGACGTGATTACCCGCGCCTCACGACGCCACACCGCTGTACCCGCGCCTCGCGGCGCCACATAGTATATGGACCGTTCTCTGCTGGTCTGACACGCTTGCGGTGTTGTGCTACTCTTGCATCACACATCCCATGTTCTAGCTTCGACGTGCTTGTTGATTGCTCAGCGCCTGCGGTCGTACGGGCAGTGACAGGATACAGATGGTCATCATACTAAAACTATGTTATTTGTCTGGCCATGGTGGGAGGCAACACGGTGTGCATCACCACAGCGCTGAGATGCAGAGGCGTCGGGCCCGAGAGCGGGGCCCGAGAAGTCATTATTCTTCCCACCAGCGAGCGTCAACTCCGCGCTAGTGCACAGGAACAGGCCCCCGAGACCCGAGCCCGTCGCGAAGGCTGCCCTGGTTGTGCACGGAAGGCTGCTGCACAAAGGCTCACACGAACAGCCATAAGCTCGCAATGCAACACAGAACGTTTGAGGTGCTGGCCGTCTCACCACCTTCCGCTGCCGTAACCAGCGGCTCGGGCCCAGAGGCGGGCGCCGACGACGAGGACGCACGACGACGCACGACGACGCACGACGACGCACGACGACGCACGACGGCGACGACGACGACGACGACGACGAACATGACGACGACGACGACGACGACGACACTGCTAACGACGACGACGACGACGAAGACGACGGCGACGGCGACGACGACGACGGCGACGGCGACAACGCCGACGACTGCAGTGGGATATAGTGGGGTCGGCCGGCGCTGCGCTCTCCTCGGCGCGATCCACGCCCATTCTGTTCTGGCGGTTGCTGGGTTGGATGCACTGGCGCGGCGCGGCGGCACGAGGTCCAGGCAGCAGGACAGGACCCTGACACCCGGCGCCTCCACAAAAATCGGAACGGCTGTTCTATCTTCATGTTAAAAATGTGGCAGCCGGCTTCGGGCCTGGGGACCGTCAAAAACACTAGCCAGGATAAAAAACCTGAGGAAAGGGTCGAGAGGTCCACGGCCCGCGTATCGAAAAAATCGAAGTGGGCAGGAGATGGAGAGCGCCGGGGCAGAGTGGAAGGGTCGAAGAGGTTTCCATGCTACGAGCCTTTCTGCAATGTTTTAGAGTTTTAACAGGTTTCTGGAGGGGGGAGGGAGGAGGGACGAGGAGGAAGGACGGAGGCCAGGAGTGAATGGTGCAATGTGAGGAGGAATGGGGACGGAGAAGGGAGGCAAGGAAGAGACGGGAGACGAGGGAGAGAACGGAGAGAAGGGAGACAAGGGAGAAATCAGAAGAAGATAGAGAAAGTCAGAGTCACGAGCTAGGAACGAGGAAGGAGGGAAAAGAAGCGATCAGAAAGGAGGAAGGGGGGGTTGGAGGAAGGAGGAAGGAAGAGAAGGAACGAGGGAGGGGAGAGCGCGAAATAGGAGAGAGGGACTGGAGGGTGCAAGGAGGGAAGCATGGAGGTGCGAGCGGAGCGGAGTGTGGAGCAGCGAACGAGGAAGAGAACGGCGACGCGAAGGGAGGAAGTAAGAGGAGCAGGAGAGGACCATGGAGCAGCGAGGGGAGGGCCCAAGGCGGCCCAATTTGAAGCGAAGGCGGCCACACTCAGCATCATCGTCCTCCTCCTCCTCCTCCTCCTCCTTCTCCTCCACCTCCTCCTCCTCCTCCTGCTCCTCCTCCTCCTCCTCCTTCTCCTCCCGCTCCTCCTCCTCCTCGACATAATCCCATCACTCAGCGGATCTACCAGCACCACCAGCCTCCACATGCTTATCACCCCCACCATCACCACCACCACCACGAACGACGCCGGCACTACCTGCCTCGCCGTGTCTCCGATACGCACGCCGCTGGTCCCCGGAAGAGGCGAGAACGCGTGGCAGTAGGATGGACGGCGACAGCGCGCAGGCCCCCCGGGGAGGCGCGCCTCTCAGCGCCTGGAGACGCCGCCGCTGGGCCGGGGCGCGCGCGGGCACCTTCTCTGGAGCCGACAGGGCGGCTGCTCCGACCACTGCGCTGCGCCGCCCAGGCAGGACAGCCGGGCGGCACGCCAAGTGGCACCAAGCAGCAGAGAGCAGGGCAGAGCGGATCCACAGCCCTGCAGGGTGCACGCGCGGAGCAGGCGAGGACCAGCAAGACAGCTCCAGGCCCCAGACCTCCGACCTCCCCGACCCGTTCCACGCGTAGGCGCCAGAGTTTTCGGCCCCGCGTGGATTTGGCGGCGCGGCCTTTTCTGATTGATCCTGGGGCCCAAACGTGGCCTCCGTAGGCCCCAGCTCGGGAGAATTGGTCGCACTAGCTGTCTCAGACCAGTGGGCGTCTGGTTCCTCTGAGCCGAAGTCGGGCCAAAGAGAAAACCACTCGGGACGGTTCGGGCGCCCCCCGACACCCTCGGCGAAGCGCGGTTGCTAGAAAACACACTGGAGCGAAAACATCCAATAACTCAGAAAATCTGGAAACCTATAACTTACAAGGTCAATTCCTAAACGTCGGGATCGTGGTGTTTGAAGCACGTCCGAGGTATACGAGAGGTCGGGCCTTGGGGGGTCGTTCGCATTGACTGCGCTTCGCATAGATCCTTCGGCGGCCGCATCCAGCGCTTCGTCTCGCATAACCCTGCAGACTGCGAAAATGGCAGAAAAAAAACGCACAAACGCGCACGACATAACGAATTTGCTATGAACCCATTTCTGATCCTGGGAAGGAGGATGGGGAGCAAACGGGACAATATGAAACCGAACTGATGCAAAAATGATAACGGGGAGGGCACCCCTGCATCTGCCCCTGGACTGCACCACCACATACACATTATTCGATTGATTGCTCGCACTCCGTTCGCCCCCCTTTCTCTTCATCCTCCTCCTCCTCCTCCTCCTCCTCGTCCTCCTCCTCCTCCTCCGCCGTCTCCTCATCCTCCTCCCCGTCCTCTTCGTCCTCCTCCTCCACCTCCTCCTCCTCCTCATCATCATCATCATCAGCAGCATCATCAGCATCATCTTCAGCAGCATCATCATTGTTATATCATCAACAGCAACAACAATCGCAACAGCAGCAACAACAAGGGAACACCGGCTTTCTCAGCCCCGTCCACTGGGGCGCGCTTCCCCGTCGTTCCCCACAGGAGGTATGCCGGGTTTCTGACGCCCCCTCTGGAGAAGGGGGGGGGGGGCAACACATTACCAAAGAAGCTTTACCACGGGAGCTTTACTCGCGAATCCTTACTAAAAGAAGCTTCAAAAACAAGCCTGGCTACGGGAATATTACTTAAGAGCCCTTACTCAGAGAACCGGAGTGAATAATCATGACGGTGGGAATATTACCCAAGAGTTCGTATTAAGAGGACCTTACTGAAGAATCCTTTACGATGGGAATATTTTGAGTTTTTACTCACAGACCCTTAATTAACGAATCCTTACGATGGGAATATTACTCAAGAATTCTTACTCAGAGAACCGCAATAACAAAATCCTTACGATTATAATATGACTCGAGCGTTCTCACAGAAAAAAACGTTATACATAAGAGAAAAGACGATGTGAGCATTACTCCATGGTCCAAAGAATATTGTTCCCCACATGCTTCGTGGGGTTTAGGTTTTCTTCTCTGCCGCGCCGCACCCGCGACACTCACCCTCACACCTCACTCTTCCCCTTCTCCTCACAGTACTGCTCAGCACAGCTCAGCTAAGCTCAGCACAGCACAGAACAGCACAGGTCAGCACAGCTCAGCTCATCTCAGCGCAGCACAGCGCAGCACAGCGCAGCTCAGCGCAGCACAGCACAGCTCAGCCCAGCTCAGCACAGCACAGCACAGCATAGCTCAGCCTAGGGGGTGCGCAGGGGGTGGTCCCTCACCGCGGCCGCACACAGGGGTGCTTGTGACAGCACACAAATATTCACAGCACAGATACACACCGCACACATGCACACAGACACAAACAGACACATACCCTGATCACGCAGCATTGCCCGTAGGGGGTGGGGGCCCTATGCGCTGCAGGCTCCCAGGGCGTGGCAGGCGTGGCATTTCCTCTTAGCCACAGGGGGTGCGCTTGGGGTGGGGGCCCTATGCGCTGCAGGCTCCCAGGGCGTGGAAGGCGTGGCATTCCCTCGACGCCACAGCGGGTGCGCTGAGGGTGGGGGCCCTATGCGCTGCAGGCTCCCAGGGCGTGGCAGGCGCGGCATCTCCTCGACGCCACAGGGGGTGCGCTGGGGGTGGGGGCCCTATGCGCTGCAGGCTCCCAGGGCGCGGCAGGCGTGGCATTCCTTCGACGCCACTGGGGGTGCGCTTGGGGTGGGGGCCCTATGCGTTGCAGACTCGCAGGGCGTGGCAGGCGTGGCATTCCCTCGACGCCACAGGGGTGCGCTGGGGGTGGGGGCCTATGCGCTGCAGGCTCCCAGGGCGCGGCAGGCGCGGCATGTCCTCGACGCCACAAGGGGCGCGCTGGGGGTGGGGGCCCTATGCGCTGCAGGGTCCCAGGGCGTGGCAGGCGCGGCGTTTTCCTCGCCGCCACAGGGGGTGCGCTGGGGGTGGGGGCCCTATGCGCTGCAGGCTCCCAGGGCGTGGCAGTCGTGGCATTCCCTCGACGCCACAGGGGGTGCGCTTGGGGGTGTGGGCCCTCTGCGCTGCAGGCTCCCAGGGCGTGGCAGGCTCGCAGGGCGTCGCATTCCCTCGACGCCACGGGGGGCGCGTTGGGGTTGGGGGTCCTATGCGTTGCAGGCTCGCAGGGCGCGGCAGGCGCGGCATTTCCTCGACGCCACAACGGGCGCGCTGGGGGTGGGGGCCCTATGCGTTGCAGGATCGCAGGGCGTGGCAGGCGCGGCATTTCCTCGACGCCGCAGGGGGGTCGCTGGGGGTGGGGGCCCTATGCGCTGCAGGCTCCCAGGGCGCGGCAGGCGTGGAATTTCCTCGACGCCACAGGGGGTGCGCTGGGGGTGGGGGCCCTATGCGTTGCAGGCTCGCAGGGCGCGGCAGGCGCGGCAATTCCTCGACGCCACACGGAGTGCGCTGGGGGCGGGAACCCATGTCTCGTCAAGAACCGCAAACACCTTGGCTCAAGCCGGCTCGGCGCGCTTGCGCTCTCACGCAGGCGCGCTCCTGTAGCCCTGATTCAGAGCACCGCCTACCTACTTCAGCACACGCCCTTCTCCTCGCCCCCGCACGAGGATGGCCGCAGCGCCGATGTTGTTGCTCAACGCCAGCTGTAGTAGTAGTTGTTGTAGCTGTAGCTGTAGCTGTAGCTGTAGCTGTAGTAATAGTAGCAGTAGTAATCGTAGTAGTAGTAGTAGTAGTAGTAGTAGTAGTAGCAGCAGCAGCAGCAGCAGTAGTAGTAGTAGTAGTAGTAGTAGTAGTAGTAGTAATAGTAGTAGTAGTAGTAGTAGTAGTACTAGTAGTGGTAGTAGTAGTAGTAGTAGTAGTAGTAGTAGTAGTAGTAGTGGTAGTAGTGGTGGTAGTCGTAGTAGTAGTCGTAGTAGTAGTAGTAGCAGCAGCAGTAGTAGTAGTAGTAATAGTAGTAATACCAGCAGCAGTAGAAGTAGTAGTAGTAGTAGCAATAATAGTAGTAGTCGTAGTGATAGTAGTGGTAGTGGTGGTAGTAGTAGGAGTAGTAGTAGTAGTAGTAGTAGTAGTAATGTAGTTGTATCATGAGTAGTAGTAGTAGTAGTAGTAGTAGTAGTAGTAGTAGTAGTAGTAATGTAGTTGTATCATGAGTAGTAGTAGTAGTAGTAGTAGTAGTAGTAGTAGTAGTAGTAGTAGTAGTAGTAGTAGTAGTAGTAGTAGTAGTAGTAGTAGTAGTAGTAGTAGTAGTAGTAGTAGTAGTAGTAGTAGTAGTAGTAGTAGTAGTAGTAGTAGTAGTAGTAGTAGTAGTGGTAGTAGTAACAGTAGTGCTAGTACTAGTACTAGTACTAGTACTAGTAACATTAGTAGTCTTAGTAGTACGAGTGAGAGTAGTAGAAGTAGAAGTAATAGTAGTAGTAGTAGTAATAGTAGTAGTAGTAGTAGTTGTTGTTGTAGTATCAGTAGTAGTACTTGTTGTTGTTGTTTGGGTAATAAAATTAGTGCCGATGGTACACACAGGAAACAAAATAGGTATGTGGGGTTCCTCGGTACCGTAATGTATTGGTTCACCTATTTTCATGCTTCTTTAAATTTAAACAGAAAAAATGCGCGCACTAGAAAAAAGAAAAAACTACACTTGCTGCGAGACTTTTAATCAAGAGTCATCACTCAGAGAACCTCAAAAAGAAACCGCATTGCGGAAATATTACTCAAGAGTCCTTACCCAGAGACACCGAATAATGAATCCTGACGGTGGGAGTCTAAATCGGAAGCCCCAACTAGGAGTACCAAAATGAACAGACCTCACTACGAGTTTCCTACTCCTGAGTCCTACCTAAGACAACATCAACGCAGGATCTTTCCCCACGGGATTCTTACTCATTACTAAGAAGAGAAGTTGGGTCAAGGTAACTCACTACGGCAATGCTACTCCGGAGCGTTTCCCCTTTTTTTCTTCTGAAGGAAAAAAACACAAGCCGAAAGAAAGAAAACAACTGTAAAAATGACAGAGGGAGGAGGAAACAAAAAAGGAGATGACAATGAAAACTCATCAATAATCCGCACTGCGGGAGTCTCGCTCAAGAGTTCGAGCTACAAAAGCCTGAAAGAAGATTTCGCACTCCTTCATGGAGAATCCTGACCCACGGACTCTTTCTCTCAAGAGTCGCACTACAGGAATAGCACTCCAGGGCCCTTGCAGACGAATAATCCAGGAAGAATACTTCCGATGGGAACCTTACTCTAGAATCCTCACTACGAAAGCCTCAACGAAGAAGCCTTCCTCAGGGACTCTCACTCAAGAGTCCTCACTAAGAGGACCTCAGCGAAGAAGCCTTACTGCGGGAGCATTACTCAAGAGTCCTCACTAAGAGAACATCCGTAGAAACCCCCACTAAGAGTAACTGCATACATGATCCACACTACGAGAACCCGATCGGCGACAGTCTGCATGCGACGACCGTGTCTGTTCGCAAACTTCTTGTGCTGATCCTCATGCGCATTCAATTCCAGCTTGAGGCGCATGATTTCCTTGTTGGCTGCGTTGAAGCCCCCCCTGTTGCAGCGGGCACCCACGCAATGCCGCTCGCCGCGCCCAGGCGCGCACTGTTGCTACATTGCGCGGGGGGCGTGCTTCGAAACTGAGGAAACACAATAACAAAGCCACCGCAACACCCCCAAAACAAAACACGCAAACGCCCCCGCAGACCCCCAGAAAAAAACGCTCATCATATCATGTCGTTCCCTGTGCTTACCCCGCGGCGCTGCCGCGTGCAATTTAAACTTGCCGCAAGCTTTGAAATCAGTAGCTGCATTCTTGACCTGCTCTTCCAAGCTGGCGATGCAACTGTCTTTCACGCTCAGACGCCTCCGACAACTTGATTCTTGAGCCTGCCGCCTGCAATTCGCGCGGCATCTAGTTGTACTTCCGGTTCCTATCATCTAACTTGGCCTTGACGGTCTCTACACTTGTGCCAATCAAAAACTTGGCCACGGTTTTTTTGGCGCACTTCTCCTCTGGGCGTTCCGATCGCGGCCCCCCTCCCCGAGCAAACAAGCTACCCCCCCGACAGAAGACATCGGTGTTATTCATTGCACTGTCCTGCTTCGACATCTCCTTGCATTGCTGGTTTGGGATCAGCTTGCCACGGGAAGCCTCCGAAGGACAGAACCCCCGTCTTGCCACCAGAAAAGACTGGCCAACCAAACGACGCCCTTGAACAGCAAAAAACTTGATTAAAACAATGCGATTCGCGCGGAGTGTCGCACAGACACACACACACACACACACACACACACACACACACAAACACATTATTGTTGGCTTTAGAAACTCAGGGGAAGGGGGGGAAACAGAGAGCAAACATCATCAGCATCATCATCATCACCACCATCATGTCCATCATCATCAGAATCATCATCATCATCATCATCATCATCATCATCGTCATCGTCATCGTCATCGCCATCATAATCACCATTTGCACCGTCATCATAATCAGTATCGTCATCATCATCATCATCATCATCACCATCACCACTATCAACAGCATCCTCATCATCACCACCATCACCATCATTTACAACAACATCATCATCATCATCATCATCATCATCATCATCATCATCATCAACAACAACAGCAGCAATATCAACATCAGCATCACCATCACCATCATCACCATGAGCATCATCAGCATCATCTGCTTCATCATCATCATGTCCACGGACCCCCCCCCCAAAACTCTGGAGGCACAAGGTGTGACGCGCGACGGCCTCCCGCGTTCTCTCCAACCGAATCCAAGCAGGAAGCCATCCTTGCACGGCGGCGGAAGTTGCAACGTGCAGCTGGAGGTGTTACCACAATTCGCACCCTCGTCCTCCTCGGTTCGTCCTCCTCCGCGCCCTTGCCCCTTCCTCCACGGCCTCCTCCTCCCCCCCCCCTCCTACACCTCCTCCTCCTCCTCCTCCTCCCCCCCCCCTGCGTGTCATGGCCATATTCCTGCCCCTCCTTGTCCGACCCTTGCCTTCCTCGAGCGCATCTGGCGTCTCATGCAAGCACTCGCGCCGATCGCTCACGTCTCCCCTCCCGATGTCAGAGTGGGGGCCCCAAGAACTGGAAGCCACCGGTAAAACGTGAACCTTGGTTTTTGCTTTGCTCGGAACCCATAGGGGGCGGAGGAGTCCCCGCTCGGGATTCCGGTCCGCAGCAGGGGAGCAGGTGCTCGACACCATTAGCGAGGCGCTTGCTGGCCAAAAGTTCAGCTTGACAGACAGTGCCGGAGGGCGGGATGGAGGCCAGCCCCGAAGCTACGTTGCATAGCCAAACGCCATGACAGAGAGCTGCGTTGCATGGCCAAACGCCATGACAGAGATCAAGAGCAGGGCGAGGGAGCACGAATAAGTCAAGGACCCAACCTATGCCAACATGACATGCAAAAACAATTGATTGTAAAGGGGAGAGCTCCACACTGTCTCGAAGCCAGCGCGGAGCGAGCCGACAGCAAGACCAAATAATAGAAGGGCGGAGTAGCAGAGCATAAAGACGAGTCAGGTTACGAGTGGCACCTATTTACCTTCTTGCAACAGCATCCCACATAGGCTGCACCACGTCGAACACCAGATCCACAAGTTCTTCGGCCCCTCGCAGAATGACGTCGGGGATCCACTCAGCATCAGCAATGGAGCAGAGGTTCTGGCACAGCGAAGGAAAACTGCCACACGAGAGAGGTTCAGCCCACGCTTCAACAAAACGGTCCCTTTGGAGTGCAATACAACGAAGGAAAGCCAACACGAAATCAGCAACCCAAGAACACTGTCCTTCCACCAACTCGCCATCCTCCGAGCTGTCGTCCTCGGATTCGTCATCACTGCCATCCAACGAGAACAATCCCAAACACGAGCGTATCATTGCCTCCCCCACGCGAGGCCGAGGGAAAAGCATGGCCCAATGATCCGACCCCTTTTGCACTGATCCAGCCACATCTCTTGCGCCGGCAGCGCCATCTGAGCCTGCGGCAGATCCCAAGGAAGAGCTGCCGAACGCTGAACTACGAGAAGTCAGATCCTCAGCGTGGACCGATCGCTTGAACGAGTACCGCTTCATCTACAAAAGGCCTAAAGGGATCACGACATTTGAGATGGGGGCTGCACAGTCCGATGATGTCGACTGCGACGGATCACGGTAAGCAACAGCATTCGAATCAGGAACAACTCCCTGGGGAACCAATTTGTGATGTCCAGGGTCTTCACATTCAAAGCGAACTGTCTTCCCAGACTTCTCACCCCGAGGAATCGCAACTTTTGAAATGGGAGCCCCACACTCTGATGACGTCGACGGCGACAGATCGCGAAAAACAACAGTCCTAGACGCAGGAGCGACTCCCTGGGGAACTGACTTGTCGTGGACACCGGTGGTTTTTCATTGATGAGTTCCAAGTATACGCACCCCATCTTTCGAAAAAACGATCGGAAGCAACCTGGGAAAACTCCTCGGCAGAAGTATGCAACGAAAATTCGTCGTTTTGGGCATCCAGTGTAGACGTAACACAAGGCAGCGTGCATCCCAGCATTGCGAAATCCATCTCGACCTGCCGATAAGTCACCAGACGGAGCCTTCGCATCTTTCTTCGGTTCGCTCCAGAGGAGGGGACATGAAGTCGACCATGCGCATGAGCAGGCACAGCCGAGAGGTCTTGCAATAATAATACAGACATTGATTCGGCCAGTTGGGCGCCGCACAAGGGAGGGGCACACACAACACAAGCAGAAACTTGTCAAATTGGAAAAGGTTGTAGCAAGATGAGATTCAGAGAGGAAAGCAAAGCTGAGAGAATCCCAGTGACACACAACCAATATGTTCAGCACCACTGTAATGTTGACCTGGGAGAACTGCGCAGCACATGGGAGATGCAGAGAGATGCAAAGAGAACAATAAGCACAGATGCCACTACCAGTGCGCCCCGAGCTCCCGCGCTCGAGCCAGCACCAGCCCCCTAGCAGCCAAAAGCAGCGCTGACCGCACAATGCGGCTCGAGACGAGCCCCGACGGCCCCCAAGGCGGGAGAGACCCAAACAACCCTTAGGTTTTTCTGCGGTTTACGGTCCGCCACTATAATCCGAATCCAGCAGCCCTCGTCAAGGCAGCGCAGGCAGCTAGTTCGCAGCAGGTTACCGTGCTACCTGGAGGCAAGCCCATCGCCTCCTCGGCCACATCGCGCCAATGGAAGCTCTCCAAGCTAGCACAGGAGGAAGAGGAGGAGGAGGAGGAGGAGGAGGAGGAGAGGGGGAAATCAACCTGCACGCTGGAACTACTTCCTACCACACCAATCTGAAGCCACTACCCGCCTCCACATCCTTCATTACTGACACCCCCATCGAATGCACCACGGAGAGCAGTCTTACGAGTACTGAGGAACTGATCATATGCAAACCAACGAGTAATAGTTTGGCCACCTCTGGCCCCCACGACAACCTAGCCGCACGTCCATTACCCTCACGAAAGAAATGCTTATACACATTCTGTCCCGATGCAGGCGAGGTTAACCCCCATCCAGACAGCATCGATAGAGCATTTTGTAGTACCCCCACCAGTCGGACATACTACTTGTTACGAATCTGCCACTCACCGCACATTCAGTTAATGACCATCTTACTGCCCCCCAAGATCTTCATCCCAAGACGCTCGATACTCTCACACCCCCACTCCGTTTCATTCTCATAATTGGCGGCAATACGTTTGCTTATCCTCTCATTCATCTCCCTCTCAACCTCCCCCGCCGCCTTCACAAACCTCCCACCAGGAGGCCTAGGTAAGACAAACAACTCCAACAAGTGTTGCATGCCAATCGTAGTCAGCAGATGCTTACAATATTTCTCGCGGGGCCCAGCGGAGCTGTCGAACGAGGGGCACCACTCACATCCAAAGAGATCGCACAAACACCAATCCCATACAGTATGTCCACGGGCAGGGGCGCCCATGTTCATGCGCGTGAGATGTTTCCTATCTTGCACAGGCAACGCAAGAATACATGCGCCACGATGTTCCGCCCACCTCCCCCTTCCATGTAGCATGGCCAGTCTAGATATCATCCATGTCGGTGAGATCTGCGACTCCTCAGCGATGGCAGGCTGGTCACCTGGTGCCCGCCGACGATCCCCACTCGATATCTGGGAAATCTGGGATACTTGAGAGGCCGCCGCCGCCACCATCGCCCGAGTTTTCAGTTGACGCCGATTTGGCACCGTCTCCACGCCATCAGCAGCTGTGAACGTGGTGTCTGCAATCCGCCGCCGTCGCATACGAATGATTGCAGCGTCTGAGACATCCTTGGCCCAGTCCCAGCAACGAAATAGCCAAATCTGCACAGTGCTACGAAATCCCAGGTCAACAAACTTGCGTCGTCCAACTTTGCAGCGTCTCCGCTGAAACTCAGACCATCCTTCAGTGTTTCGCTTGCGTAGACCCGACATCAATGCCAGGCATCTCCCCACAGAGGTATGAACAGCAGCAAGGCTGGAATAATCGAGCGCTCGACCCTCACAATTGTCATAATAATGCAGCAGCCACTTTAGCTGAAAACGAACAAATCTCTCAACCAGATCAATAACAGAGCAGCGATAGTAAGCCATTGCCCCAAAGAATACCTTCTGGGCTTTCTGAAGCATGGCCTCTGAGTCCGAGTGGCAGGTCTCCTCCAAAGTGGCCCCCAAGATCTCAAACGACTGTACCCGCGGCAGAACCACCTCGCGAGCCCCAAGAGCAGGATCCCGAGACGGCACCAGCACACGAATATCCTGCTCGGGGGATGGCGGGATGCCAGACGGCGCACCGAAGTAAATATACATCCAAGATTTCGGCTTCCAGGCCATCCCTGCATTCATCAGCGGGATGCTCATGTCACGAATCATGAACTCGAGCTCGGAGCACGTCTTCGAACAAAAAAAAAATATGCCCAAAAACTGGGGGTCATACGCTCACCGTTGAACATGCGCTCGTCGTTTTCCAACTTGATACCGTACTGCGCATCTTGCCTCCACCTCTCGATCACATCTCTCCAGAGTACAATAGATACTGCTAGAAAAATCACCGGTCCCTCCACTCCTCCCGTTCGAATAGACTTGTCACAATAGACAGCTGAAGATGCCTCGATGCCCTCGAAGCTGGCCACGCACTGATTATCAATCATGGGTTCAATCACAGCCACAATGAGATCAGCTGGGATGTCAAGAGCACGAAGACAACGCATGGCCAGGCATGGGGTAATAGTATCGAATGCTTGTAAGATATCAAGGTTGGCAAGCCACAAACTGTCTCCTATGCCCCAGACAGCGGAGCGCTGACTGAGCCTTTTGGCAACGCTTGAGCCAGGGAACTCGCAGGGCTTCCTGCGATATACATGAATGGCGAGCGCAGCAATCTCGCATTCCGCGCGCGCGCGAGGGTGCGAATTCGAAAAATGTGCTTCACAGCTCCTTGCTTGTCCAGAGCTCGAGTTCTTGATACTACAGACTAGCACTCGCGATCATCCCCGTGAATCCCAGCTCTGTAGCTTGCCCACAGCTCGAATGAGAGAAACCCAACACCACCTACTATATTTGAAGAGCGCAAAAAATGTTTCAGTTGCGGTCTTGGTAGCAGACCGATCTCAACCGTCTAAATGCCTTGACCCAGCGCTTCTCAACATTGCCTGTCGATCGGTGTATATCTGAGCTCCGCATCTAGCCTACAGCTCGAATTGAGCACAGCAAACGAACATCATCTGCCACCGAAAAATGCAGAGAGGAAGTAGCTCTTCAGTTGTAGCTCTGGTAGCAGACCAATCTCAGACGTCTCGATAGAGAAGACGACTGTGTCTGCTGATTTGCAATTGAGCGGCGTGCGTCCCAGCTCCCTAGCTTGCCTGCAACGCGAAGCTAATACAGAAACCGAACACCGCCTCTCATGAAAATGAAGAGTAGAAATAATTGTTGGCTCGCAACTCTGATGGCAGACCGATCTCAGGCGTCTAGAAAATCTTAACTGGTGCTTCGCAATCCCCGTCGGGAGATGTGCATCTCAAGCTCCGTAACTGGCCTAGAGCTCGAATTCAACGAAAACCATATAATCTCTCAGCAAATATTTACGTTTCGACAAGTTTACCAGTCGCAGCTATGGTTGCAGACCGACTGCAGACGTCTCGATGCCGTAAGAGAATGTACTCATCTTCTGTTTCGAAGAGTGGTTTCAAGCTTGATAGCCAGCCTACAGCTCGAATTACACAGAAAAACGATCATACACTCTTCTAACATTAGCAGAGCACGAATAGTTTCTAGGTCCGAAGTCTACCAGACCGATCTTAGGAATCTAGATACTTGAGACTAGCGCTCCTGATGATGTACTTCCGATTGACGTACCGAACAGCTCTGCACGCGCGAAGTTAAGAAAAGCGACAACACCTGCGAAGATGACACTCAACAGCCGATCCCGCCCACATGCTTCTGCATTCTGACAGCAATACCGCCTGGCCGATCTCAGATTGAGATGACGAGCGGGAATTATATCGAATATAAAGGAAACCAAATCAAAATGTCAATGAATTGTTCAATCTCGAGAAACTGATGAAACAAGCACAGAACACACACACACGCACACACACACACACAAACCACACACAAAAAATGGCGACATTGTCGGGCCAACTAGCCCGCCAGCGCCAGAACTGGGAGCCGGCGGTAAACCATCAAACAGGTCACCGCCACGGGCCTCGCAGAGCTCGCCACACGCGAAGTAGCACTCAGAATACTACGCGAAAACTTCCTTAAGTATCAGCTTAAAACTCGAAATAAATTTCCTCGGTTTTATACGAAGATGGTTCTGCCGAGCGTTTCCATGGTAATACTGCAGCTACGGACCTGAGAATTCGACAGGCTGACGCGTCATAACCTCCTATAGGTGCCAAGAATTCTAGAGCTGCGTAGCTCGCTTTGAGCTTGAGTTAACTCTGTAAAACCACAAACATCTGCAAAAATAAATCCAGATCGCAGACGTTTCCTACTAATTTGCGAGAGCTCTGCTGCAGTTACAGCCCTGAGGATTTGACCATAAAACGCGCAATGATTAACTACAGGTAATAAAAATCTGGGCCCCCAAAACAAACGGACAAATCTCTCACGATCGCCCAGAAAACCGACCCCGGATCGCCACATCGCCCGCCCGGGCCGGGCACGCCAGCTGGGAGCCAGCGGTAAACCATCAACCTCGGTTTTTGCGCATTGCGTGCCGCCACAGCAGGGTCGGGTCACCGCCCAGGCGATAGCCACACAAGGAGGCCTAGTATCCTGCCAAACGCAGGCATTCCTCCACTCCCAAAAGGAGTTGTCGGGCAGACTCTAGCTCAGCTGCAGCGATAGTGCTCGAGGGGGGGAGGAGGAAAGAGGATGAAGCCACGTCGGGCTCCCACACACCACTCGGGAGAATGACAGGATAGCCAGCAACAGAAAAGGAGCACAAATGGAAATCAATCTGCCAGCCACAGCCTACGCCCAGATAGGATCTTCCACCATCGAAGCTTCCCCGAATAGCGTCGATCAGAATAGCGTTAGCTTTAACATGGGATAAGAAATCATGCCTAAAACGTGTTCTACAAATTCCCTGTCGAGCTCTGTGTGTTAACTCATCCGCAGCAGCATTGCCCTCCCTGTACACCCACTTGAAGATATGTCTCCCAAGAGAGGCAGCCTGCACACCACATCTCTTAGCTAGAGTGTCTAAAGTATTATGAATACCGCCCACAATCTTGTCACAATGCACATTAGCACTAAAATACTAGCCTTGGATCCACCGCACAACACATTGAGAGTCTCCCTTCAGTTCAACGGCAAGCCTTCCTGCCTGGAACTCCCACTCCGTGTAATCCTCCAATATATTAGCATACCGTTTGGACACCACCTCCTCCTTCTTCCTGCTGAGCTCCTCCGAAAGTACCTCCTCCTCCCTCTCCCCCATAGGCTCCCAAGGAATAGGATCTTTAAGAACCAGGAAATCAGAAACACCAGGAACCTGGAGTAGCGCAAAAACTTCGCGAGCAAACTTGACCCAGGCCTCCTCCGTCCATTCCAGAACATGGTACCAGCATTTCCCTCCCACGAGCTCAAAAGGTGTTCTCCACGGGCGCATGCCGGTAGGAACTCGGCCAGTCCTCGCACGAGTCCCAGCACGTCCAGCCTGACTTCCTAGAGATAATACCAGATCATCCCGCCTGGATTCCCACTCCCCTCCACCGTGCAACATGGACAGTCGTGCCTGCAGGTAGCCATTGACAGCAGTGCCATGTTCCACCACCGTAGGCTGATTGTAATAACGGGTTGGGTCCTCGAATCTGTCTCTGAGCCTCGCCGTCTTCTGTGAAAGTTGGGTCCTCTGACGTTTGGCCTCATTCATGCACATCGTCTTTCTTTTCCGTCGGTTCATGTGCTCGGAGGGCGTCGCATTATCAGCAGAAGCACCAGGAGCACGCATAGGAGACGGCACCAACTGTAAGCCGCCCACCAAAGATACCTCCTCCATGCCACCACCGTCTCTGCCAAAACAAGACAATGCAATATCCTTCATCCATCTCCACTGCCGATACAAGAAGACTTGTGCGAGTGGAGGTGTGCCAGCTTCACATAAAGCTTGCCTCCCTCTTCTGTACATGCGCGACATGCATACAGCCCAACCCTCCCCCTCCCTCTTTGCTCTCCACGTCATCCTGCTCAACATATTCCCCTCCTCCTTATGTATAAATGCAATCGTAGAGATCCCCTGCGATACACATGAATGGCACGCGGGCGCGGCAATCTCGCATTACTCGCGCGTAAGGGCGCAGCTCCATGGAGGAGAGCGCGGAGGAGAAGAAGAAGCGAGGGGAAGAAGGAGGCGGAGGAGACAGAGGAAGAAGAAGGAGAAGAAGCGGGAGAAGACGAGAAGGAGGAAGGGGAAAGGTGGAGGGGGAAAATGGGGATGATGATGACGATGAGGAGGGGGAGGATGAGGAGAAAGAGGACGAAGAGAAGGAGGAGGAGGAGAAAGAGGAAACGGAGCAGATGGACAGGAGAAGAAGCAGGAGGGAGAGGGGAAGGAGAAAGAGGAAGATAAGGAGGAGGAGGAAGAGGAGGAGGAGGAGGAGGGGAGAGGCACAAGCAGAGGAGAGGGGGAGGAGACAGAGGAGGAGGGGGCGTGGGAGGAGGAGGAGGAGGAGAAGAAGAAGAAGCATGGGAGGAGGAGAGGAGAAAGAGAACAACGAGGAGACGTCTCGACACCGCAGGCGAATGCACCTGCTGACCTTCTGCTTCGAAATGCTTTTCAGCTCCATGGCCAGCCTACAGCTCGAATGAAGTAGAAGAAACCATCATTATCTCCTAAAACTTAGCACAGTACGGATAGTTGTTTTGGTTCCAGCTCTGGTAGCAGACCAAGTTCAGGCATCTAGATACTTGGGACTAGCCTTCCTCCTGAGTTTCTTTCGATTGGTGTGCCCAACCGCTATGTAGCTCATCTGCAGCTCGATTCAGGTTAAGAAAATCATTATCATTTCAAGCAAATACCAGAATACAAATATTTTGTTGGTCCTAGCTCAGGTTGTGAAACGATTTCAGCCATCTAGATACTTGATAGTAGCGCCACTGGGACCTTAGTCGGAGCTCCCTATGGGGTCACGAAACGTGCCAAAATGGGGCGGCGGCGACATGCGAGCTGCGCCACTGGGACCTTAGGAGGAGCTCCCTATAGGGTCACGAAACGTGTGAGGGGTGTGACGAAACAGAGACATGCGGAGAGCAAAAGCAAGGAAGGGAAGGAGGGATGAGGGGGAGGAGGGGGAGGAGGGAGGAGTGGGATGCGGGGCGCTGTCTCTTCAAAACGAAGACCCAACACCACAGGATGGTTGGGAAACAAAAAACGCGTTTCGACGCGGCAAAGTCACCGCAGTCGCAAGACGAACGATGCGCGCACTAGTGTGAAGCATGGGCCACGCTGGACAATTACATGAGTACGCGTGCTGGCGGCAGCGGCTGCAAAAACTATCCAGGCGAAGGACCCGACCATGCGCAGTTGTGGGTACCACAATTGTGAATATCTTCTTCGGTGTCACGAAGCGCTGCACTGGGTGCGACGGAACGCATGCGGGCGGTGGCACTGGGGCCGTCGGTGGAGCTCTCTATGGGCCACGAAACACTGTACTGGGCGGGTGAAAATGCCAAATTGGGTTTTCGGGACGCACGCGGGCGGTCCCACTGGGCGGTTCGGTGGAGCTCCCTATGAAGCCACGACACGTTGTACTGGGTGGGTGAGAATGCCAAAATGGGTTTCCGGGGCGCATGCGGGCGGTCCTACTGGGGGCTTCGGTGGAGCTCCCCATGGGCCACGAAACGCTGCACTGGATAAGTAAAAATACCAAATTGGGCTTCCCGGACGCACGCGGACGGTCCCAGTGAGGGCTTCAGTGGGGTTCCCTATGGGGCCACGAAACGCTGTACTGGGTGGGTGAAAATGCCAAATTGGGCTTCCAGGACGCACGCGGGCGGTCCCAATGGGGGCTTCAGTGGAGTTCCCTATGGGGCCACGAAACGCCGCACTGGGTGGGTGAAAATGCCAGATTGGATGTAATGAGACGCATGCCGGTCCCACTGTCCCCCCTGAAAGCGCGGACACGTGATGCACTGGGGGCTTCGGTGGCATCCCAGGTGGCCACGAAACGCGTACTCGCGGAGAGATGTAAATTCCAGCCCAGGACGTCGCGGACGGTGCCACTGGAGGCTTCGGTGGGCTCCCTATGGGGCCACGAAGCCTGTACTGGTGAGTGAAACTGCAAATTTGGGGCTGGGACGGCGCGGACGTCCCACTGGGGGCTTCGGTGGGCCACGAAACGCTGCAGCGGGTGGGTGAAAATATCAGATTGGATGTAAATGAGACGCATGCGAACGGTCCCACTGGAGGCTTCGGTGGAGCTCTCTCTGTGGCCACGAAGCGCTGTACTGGGTGGGTGAAAATGCCAAATTGGGCTTCCGGGGCGCATGCGGACAGTCCCACTGGGGGCTTCGGTGGAGCTCCCTTTGTGGCCACGAAACGCTGTACTGGGTGGGTGAAGATGCCAAATTGGGCGTCCGGGACGCATGCGGACGGTGCCACTGGGGCTTCGGTGGAGCTCCCTATGGGGCCACGAAGCGCGTAAGGGTGTGTGCCTAAATGGTTTTGGGACGCATGCGGGCGGCCCGGCGGTCCCACTGGAGGCTTCGGTGGCGCTCTCCATGGGGCCACGAAACGCTGGACTGGGTGGGTGAGAATGCCAAATTGTATGTTTCGGGGCGCACGCGGGCACTGGGGCCTTCGGTGGAGCTCCCTATGGAGCCACGAAACGTGTGGGGGGTGAAATGCAAAATGGTGTGGGGACGCATGCGGCGCGGCACTGTGGAGCTCCCATGGAGCCACGAAGCGCTGTAGGGTGGCGAAATGGGTGGGGGGACACATGCGGGCGGGCACTGGGGCTTCGGTGGAGCTCCCTGCGGGGCCACGACCCGCTGTATGGAGTGGGTGAAACGCGGGGAGGAACGCAGGGACCGTCTCTTCAGAACGACAAACACCGCAGGACGGTTCGGAAACACTCGCTCCGACGCGGCAAATTCAGAACAATCGTGTAACAAAGGATGCACGAGCTAACGCGGAGCATGGACAATCTTTGACACTGGCATGAGTCCGCGCGCTGGCTGCGGGCACTGCAAGAAACGCCTGTTCCGACGCGATAGATCCAACGAAGGATGCGCGCTAACGCGGAGCATGGGCAACATTTGAAGGTGGCACGAGTCCACGCGCTGGCGGCGGACGTGGGGGGGAGAGGAAGAATTATCCTGGCGAATCACCCAACCATATGCAATTGTGAATACAGCAATTGTGAATATCTTCTTCGGTGGCGCTCCCTATGGGGCCACGAAGCGTGTGAGGGGTGTGCCGAAATGGGTGCGCGGGACGCGTGCGGGCACACCCACTGGGGCCTTCGGTGGAGCTCCCTATGGGGCCACGAAACGTGTGAGGGGTGTGCCGAAATGGGTGTGCGGGACGCATGCGGGCACACCCACTGGGACCTTCGGTGGAGCCCCCTACGGGGCCACAAAACGTGCGAGGGGTGTGCCGAAATGGGTGTGCGGGACGCATGCGGGCACACCCGCTGGGGCCTTCGGTAGAGCTCCCTATGGGGCTACGAGACGTGTGAGGGGTCACGAAACGCGTGAGGGGTGTGCCGAGATGGGTGTGCGGGACGCATGCGGGCACACCCACTGGGGCCTTCGGTGGAGCTCCCTATGGGGCCACGAAACATGTGAAGAGCATGCCGAAATGGGTGTGCGGGACGCATGCGGGCACACCCACTGGGACCTTCCCTATGGGGCCACGAAACGCGTGAGGGGTGTGCCGAAATGGGTATGCGGGACGCATGCGGGCACACCCACTGGGGCCTTCGGTAGAGCTCCATATGGGGCCACGAAACGTGTGAGGGGTGTGCCGAAATGAATGTGCGGGACGCATGCGGGCACACCCAACGGGACCTTCGGTGGAGCTCCCTTTGGGGCCACGAAACGTGTGAGGGGTGTGCCGAATTGGGTGTGCGGGACGCATGCGGGCGGCGGCACTGGGGCCTTCGGTGGAGTTCCCTATGGGGCCACGAAACGTGTGAGGGGTGTGCCGAATTGGGTGTGGCTGACGCATGCGAGCGGCAGCACTGGGGCCTTCGGTGGAGCTCCCTATGGGGCCACGAAACGTGTGAGGGGTGTGCCGAATTGGGTGTGCGTGACGCATGCGGGCGGCAGCACTGAGGCCTTCGGTGGAGCTTCCTATGGGGCCACGAAACGTGTGAGGGGTGTGCCGAATTGGGTGTGCGTGACGCGTGCGGGCGGCAGCACTGGGGCCTTCGGCGGAGCTCCCTATGGGGCCACGAAACGTGTGCGGGGTGTGCCGAATTGGGTGTGCGTGACGCATGCGGGCGGCAGCACTGGGGCCTCCGGCGGAGCTCCCTATGGGGCCACGAAACGTGTGAGGGGTGTGCCGAATTGGGTTCGCGTGACGCACGCGGGCGGCAGCACTGGGGCCTTCGACTGAGCTCCCTATGGGGCCACGAAACGTGTGAGGGGTGTGCCGAATTGGGTGTGCGGGACGCATGAGGGCGGCAGCACTGGGGCCTTCGGCAGAGCTCCCTATGGGATCCCGAAACGTGTGAGTGGTGTGCCGAATTGGGTGTGCGGGACGCATGCGGGCGGCCTATGTACTGAGTGCCTTCGGCGGAGTTCCTATGGGGCACGAAAACGTGTGAGGGGTGTGCCAGAATTGGGTGTGCTAGACGGCATGCGGGCCGGCTAGCACTGGGGCCTTCGGCAGAGCTTCCCCTATGGGGCCACGAAACGTGTGAGGGGTGTGCCGAATTGGGTGTGCGTGACGCATGCGGGCGGCAGCACTGGGGCCTTCGGCGGAGCCCCCTATGGGGCCACGAAACGTGTGAGGGGTGTGCCGAATTGGGTGTGCGTGACGCATGCGGGCGGCAGCACTGGGGCCTTCGGTGGAGCTCCCTATGGGGCCACGAAGCGTGTGAGGGGTGTGCCGAATTTGGTGTGCGTGACGCATGCGGGCGGCAGCACTGGGGCCTTCGGTGGAGCTCCCTATGGGGCCACGAAACGTGTGAGGGGTGTGCCGAATTGGGTGTGGTTGACGCATGCGGGCGGCAGCACTGGGGCCTTCGGTGGAGCTCCCTATGGGGCCACGAAACGTGTGAGGGGTGTGCCGAATTGTGTGTGGGTGACGCATGCAGGCGGCAGCACTGGGGCCTTCGGCGGAGTTCCTATGGAGCCACGAAACGTGTGAGGGGTGTGCCGAATTGGATGTGGGTGACGCATGCGGGCGCGGGCACTGGGGCCTTCGGTGGAGCTCCCTATGGAGCCACGAAACGTGTGAGGGGTGTGCCGAAATGGGTGTGTGTGACGCATGCGGGCGCGGGCACTGGGGCCTTCGGTGGAGCTCCCTATGGAGCCACGAAACGTGTGAGGGGTGTGCCGAAATGGTTGTGGGTGACGCATGCGGCCGCGGGCACTGGGGCCTTCGGTGGAGCTCCCTATGGAGCCACGAAACGTGTGAGGGGTGTGCCGAAATGGGTGTGGGTGACGCATGCGGGCGCGGGTACTGGGGCCTTCGGTGGAGCTCCCTATGGAGCCACGAAACGTGTGAGGGGTGTGCCGACATGGGTGTGGGTGACGCATGCGGGCGCGGGCACTGGGGCCTTCGGTGGAGCTCCCTATGGAGCCACGAAACGTGTGAGGGGTGTGCCGAAATGGGTTTGGGGGACGCATGCGGCCGCGGGCACTGGGGCCTTCGGTGGAGCTCCCTATGGAGCCACGAAACGTGTGAGGGGTGTGCCGAAATGGGTGTGGGTGACGCATGCGGCCGCGGGCACTGGGGCCTTCGGTGGAGCTCCCTATGGAGCCTCGAAACGTGTGAGGGGTGTGCCGAAATGGGTGTGGGTGACGCATGCGGGCGCGGGCACTGGGGCCTTCGGTGGAGCTCCCTATGGAGCCACGAAGCGGTGTACTGGGTGGGTGAAGAGGAGTGGAGGAGAGGAGGGGAGGAGAGGAGGAGAGGAGAGGAGAGGAGAGGAGAGGAGAGGAGAGAGGAAGGAGAGGAGAGGTGAGGCAGGCATTAGGATGGAGGATGAGGAGAGGAGAGGAGAGGTGAGGAACGCGGGGCGAGCGTCTCTTCAAAACTGAGGACCCAACACACAGGATTGTTGGGAACAACTTTAGCTGGCGAAGGACCCAACCATATGCAGTTGTGAATGCCGCAATTGTGCTGGGTGGTGGCGGACGCATGAGGGCGGTGCCACTGGGACCTTCGGTGGAGCTCCCTATGGGGCCACGAAACGCTGTACTGGATGGGTGAGACGCGGTCAGCAAGGGCTGTGCTGCGTGGTGGCGGACGCATGCGAGCGGTGCCACTGGGGCCTTCGGTGGAGCTCCCTATGGGGCCACGAAACGCTGTACTGGGTGGGTGAAACGCAGGCAGGGAGCAAGGGCTGCGCAGGGTGGTGGCGGACGCATGCGGGCGGTGCCGCTGGGACCTTTGGTGGAGCTCCCTATAGGGCTACGAAGCGCTGTTCTGGGCGGGTGAAGCGCAGGGAACAAGGGCTGTGCTGGGTGGTGGCGGACGCAAGCGGGCAGTGCCACTGGGACCTTGGGTGGAGCCCCCTATGGGGCCACGAAACGTGCGAGGGGTGTGCCAGAATGGGGTGTGGAACCGCATGCCAGCGCAGCCACTGGGGCCTTCGGTGGAGCTCCCTATGGAGCCACGAAACGTGTGAGGGGTGTGCCGAAATGGGGGGGTGGAACCGCATGCGAGCGCAGCCACTGGGGCGCTCGGTGGAGCTCCCTATGGAGCCACGAAACGTGTGAGGGGTGTGCCAGACTGGGGGGTGGAACCGCATGCGGGCGCAGCCACTGGGGCCTTCGGTGGAGCTCCCTATGGGGCCACGAACCGTGTGAGGGGTGTGCCGAAATGGGGGGGGGAACACATGCGAGCGCAGCCACTGGGGCGTTCGGTGGAGCTCCCCATGGAGCCACCCACGAAGCGTGTGAGGGGTGTGCCGAAATGGGGGGTGGAACCGCATGCGGGCGCAGCCATTGGGGCCTTCGCTGGAGCTCCCCCTGGGGCAGCGAAACGTGTGAGGGGTGTGCCGAAATGGAGGGTGGAACCGCATGCGAACGCAGCCACTGGGGCCTTCGCTGGAGCTCCCCCTGGGGCCACGAAGCGTGTCAGGGGTGTGCCGAAATCGCGGGGTGGAACCGCATGCGAGCGCAGCCTCTTCGGCGTTCGGTGGAGCCCCCCCTGGGGCCACGAAACGTGTGAGGGGTGTGCCGAAATGGGGGGTGGAACCGCATGCGAACGCAGCCACTGGGGGCTCGGTGGAGTCTCCTCCTAGTAAATTAATGGGGCCCACGAAACGTGTGAGGGGTGATCTCGTGCCGAATTGTGGGGGTGGATCAGCATGCGAACGCAGCCACTGGGGCCTTCGCTGGAGCCCCCCTCTGGGGCCACGAAACGTGTCAGGGGTGTGCCGAAAGGGGGGGGGCGGGGAACCGCATGCGAACGCAGCCACTGGGGCCTTCGCTGGAGCTCCCCCTGGGGCCACGAAACGTGTGAAGGGTGTGCCGAAATGGAGGGTGGAACCGCATGCGAACGCAGCCACTGGGGCCTTCGCTGGAGCTCCCCCTGGGGCCACGAAACGTGTGAGGGGTGTGCCGAATTGGGGGGGTGGACCGCATGCGAACGCAGCCATGGAGCCTTCGCTGGAGCTCCCTATGGGCCACGAAACGTGTGAGGGGTGTGCGAAATGGGGGGCGGAACCGCATGCGAACGCAGCTGGGGCCTTCGGTGGAGCTCCCTATGGGGCCACGAAGCGTGTGAGGGTTGTGCCGAGAATGGGGGGTGGAACCGCATGCGAACGCAGCCACTGGGGCCTTCGCTGGAGCTCCCTATGGGGCCACGAAACGTGTGAGGGGTGCGCCAGAATGGGCGTGGGAGGGGGAGGAGGGGGGAGGAGGGGGGGGGGGAAGGAGGCGGGAACGCGGGGCACCGTCTCTTCAAAACGAGGACCCAACACCACAGGATGGTTGGGAAGAAAGAAAGGGGGGGGGGGGAACTCGCTCCGACTCGGCGCGTCAACCGCAGTCGCAAGACGCAAGAGGCGCGCGCTGACGTGGAGCATGGGCAACGCTGGAAGTGGCACGAGTCAGCGCGCTGGCGGCGTCTGCAGCAACAACCTCGCTCCGACGCGGCAGATCCAACGCAGGTCGCAAGACGAAAGATGCGCGCTTATGCGGGGCATGGGCAACGCGCGGAAATGGCGCGATTCTGCCCGCCGGCTGCAGCCACTGCAACAAGCGCCCCTCCCGACGCGGCAGATTCATCGCAGTCGCAAGACGCAGGATGCGCGCGCAAATGCGCGGCATGGGCAACATTTAGAAGCAGCACGACGCCGCGCGAGGGCCACGGCCACTGCGGAAAAACGCCCGCGCCGACGCGGCAGAGACACACGCGTCGCAAGACGAAGGATGCGCGCGCCACCGCGGAGCACGGGCAACGCTGGAAAGCGCCGTCAGTCCGCGCGCTGGCGGCGGCCAACCCGCCGGATGAGAAAGGACTGACCGCCGGGGCCGAGGAAGACACGACTGCCCCCCCGCTCGGTCGCGGCCGCCTGGGAAAACATTTGCTTTGCAACCGACTTCGCAGTCGCGGATGCATCCCTCGCCCCTTCTCATATTGGGCGAACCAAGTTGGTCCCGCATCAGAAAGACGCACCCCGCCCAGTACTTCCTGACGCGCGGAATGCTGACCATTCCATCAGCGAGCGGCGACTGCGGGAATGCGTCGCGCGAGCTTCCTGGCCGCTTGCCGCGCCACCCAACAATAGCGATTCCGCGCGGGACGTCCTCGAAAAATATGCCGCGTCGCCTTCCGCGCCACCCTTGGGGAGCACCGATCGACACTTCTTAAGCCGGGGGGGGCTGCAAAAAACGCTGGCTCCGACGCGGCGGGTTCACCAGTCGCAAGACGAAGGATGCGCGCGCTCGCGCAGGGCATCGGCACGGGCGAAACGAGCCCGCGCACCGGCGGCGGCGGTCGCAGAAAACGCGCTCTCCGACGCGGAAATTTCACCGCAGTCGCAAGACGATGGACGCGCGCGCGCTAACGCGGAGCATGGGCAACGCTGGAAAGTGACCCGGGCCCGCGCGCCAGCGGCGGCGGCCGCGCAAAACGCCCGCCCGACGCCGCCGATTCGCCGCGGTCGCATGACGGGGGGCGCGCGACACACAGCGGAGCACATGGGCTACGTTCGGCAATGGAATGAGTCCGCGCGCCAGCGGCGGCCCGCGCAAAAGAAACCTCGCTCCGACGCGGCAGATCCACCGCAGTCTTGAACGAATGAAAAACATCTGAGACCGGCACAATTTCGCGCGCTCGCGGCGCCCGCCCCCCTGGAAAAAAAAACTGCACCGCAGTCGCAAGACGACGAACGCGCGCGCCATTGCGGAGCGCGAGCAACGCTGGAAAGCGACATGAGCCCGCGCGCAGACGGCGGTAAACCCGCTGGATTGTAGATTCGCCGACCGCCAGGATCGCGGAACGCACGGCGGGGCCCCCGCGGCCGCGGGGCCCAGGGCAACGTTGGATGCAGAACAGATTTCGCAATTTCCGATACATCCCTCGCACATTTCCATATTAGACTGGCCACATACCGCCCGCGTCGGAAAGTGGCAGTCCGCCCGGTACATCCCGACACGGAACTGCTGGTCGCCCTCGAGGGCAATCAGAAAACCAGACTTGCCATCGAAGAATTGCGACGTTGCTCGGGCCTTCCTCGAGCAGGATTTCCGACCGCTTCTCACGCCACCGAACAGCGGCGATTCCGCGTGCGACTTCCTCGCGAGAGCTGCCAGGTCGCTCTCCACGCCGCCCTCGCGGCGCACCGATCGCCGCTTGCTAATCCAGGGGGCGGCTGCAACAGAAGACCGCCCCGACGCAGCAAGTTCATCGCAGTCGCAAGACGAGGGGCGCTCGCTCAAATGCGGAGCACGGGCAACACTCGAGCGCGGCCCGATGGCGAGCGCCAGCGGCGGTCAACGAAACAACAAAAAAACACGCGCCCCAGCGCGGTGGATCTACCCGTCGCAAGACGAAAGAACGCGCGCGCTAGCGCGAAGCACGGGCAACGTGGGACACTGGCGTGGGTCCGCGAGATGGCGGCGGCTGCAAAAAACGGTCGCTCCGACGCGGCGAGTTCAACGCCGTCGCAAGACAAACGACGCGCGCGCTGATGTGGAGCATGGACAACATTTGGACGCGGCAAGGCCCCGCGCGCCGGCGTCGGCGGCAGCGGAAAACGCTCGCTCCGACATGCTAAATTCGCCGCCGTCGCGAGGACGACGGATGCGCGGGCTAATGCGACGCATGTGGACGTTGGAAAATGACGCGAGTCTGCGCGCTGGCGGCGACGGCCGCCAAAAACGTTCGCTCCGACGCGGCGACTTCACGGTAGTCGCAAGACGGAGGACGCGCGCGCCAACGCGGAGAAGGGGCAACGCGCGAGAGGCGCGCGATTCCGCGCGCCGGCGGCGGCCACTGCAGAAACCCTTTATCTGACACGACAAATTAAGCGCAAGTCGCAAGGAAAAGGGCGCGCGCGCAAATGTGGAGCATGGTCAACTTTTGAAACTTGCACGGTTTCGCGCGCCGTTGGAGGCCACTGCCAAGAGACACTCGATCCGACGCGGCGACTCCACCGCAGTCGTTGGACGAGAGATACGCGCGCCAGCGTGGAGCACGGGCAACGCTGAAAAAGGCCGCGAGTCCACGCGCCCGCGGCGTCGTCGCTCCGACGCGGCATATTCGCCGCAGTCACGAGACAGAAGACACGCGCGCCTACGCGGAACATGGGCAACGCTGCATCATGCCATGATCCGCGCGCCGGCGGCGGCTAAGCCGCCGGCATCAAAAGTGCTGGCCGCCGGGATCGAGGAGCGCATGACTGGCCCCCGTTCGGCCGCGGGCCCCTGGGGCAGCGTTGGTTCCAACGCCGACGTCGGAGTTTCCGATGTTTTCATCTTAGGCAAGCCCAGATGGGGCCCGCATCAGGAAGTGGCACGCCGCCCAATACTCTCTGACAGAAAGCTGCTGATCGCCCTTCGCCACGCCGCCAGTAAATTGCGATTGCGCTCGAGAACCCCTCGAGGAAAATCTCCGGCTGCTTCTCATGCCACCTGCGAATGGCGATTCCACGCGGGACTTCGCCGCCAGAGAATTCCAATCGTTTTCCTCGCGCGCCCTCCTGGATCACCGATTGCCGCCTTCTTTGAAACCAAAAGGCGTTTGCACAACACGCTCGCTCCGACGCGATAAACTCCGCAGTCGCAAGAACCGAAAATGCACGCGATCGCGCGGCGCATGGGCAAAATTTGATAGCGGCATCACTCCGTTCACTGGTAATGGCGGGGGCATTTGCCAACAGAGAACGGCCGCTCCGACGCCGTAGATTCAACGCAGTCGCAAGAACAAAAGATGCGCGCGCTAATGCAGAGCACGGGCAAAATTTGAAAGCGGCCTGACTCTGTTCACTGGCAATGGCGAAAACAAAAAACCCTCGCTCCGACGCGGTAGATTTACTGCGGTCGAACGACGAAGGGTGCGCGCGCGAATGTGGAGCATGTGCAACGTTCACAAATGGCGTCGTTTCGTGCGCTGGCGGCGGTCACTGCAAAAATATGCGATCTGACGCCGCGAACTCACCGCAGTCGTAGCAGCAGATTATGCGCGCTCATGTGCAGCACCAGAAGCGTTGGAAAAAACCACGAAGCCGTGCTCTGGAGGCGGTCAACCCGCCGGCATCAAAACTGCTGACCGTTGGAATCGAAAAACAAATGACTGGGATCCCGTTCGGCCGCGGGGCCCCAGGACAAGGCTGGATTCCAGGCCGACGTCGCAGATCCCGATGCCTCCCGCACCCCTTCTCGCATTAGAAAAACCAAATGAAGCGGCGGCACACAAGTTCATCTGAAATTTGAAGGGGCCATGGACTCCCCCCCCCTCCCCCCGTAGAATCCAATCAAGAATAGCCTTTCAAGCCCTTGCCAGCGACGGGATACCTAACCCCTGGTGTCCTGGGCCTAGGTTCTAAAATTGAATCGTACACACGTGACCCAGATTCTTGCCCATTTTGAATCCTTTTCGCTATCGAACAATGGTCCCATTATCTCCGTGATCGGGGGTCTCAAATGCATATTTTGTTGTCACCCTAGAACCAATCCGCCGACCCTGTCGGCGTGTGTGAGGGGCTTTTCCGTTCGAGCCGTCATCTCCGTCATTCTTTGTACTCATCGTCTCTGTCCTTCCCTTTCCCTGGGAGACCTCTTCCCCTGGGCTCCAGCCAAGCCGACCTTGAGCAACCTCGTACTTGAGTCGAAGGAAAGCCCCTTCCCTTTGATCCCTCCCCCGCCGGGAGGGGGGGGGGGTAGCGACCCCCCCCCCCGGGTCAGATACGACGCCCCCCCCTGGGACTCCTCTTCCCTGGGCTCCAGCCAAGCCGACCTTGATGCAACCTCGTAATTGAGTCGAAAGGGAAGCCCCTTCCTTTCACCCTCCCCCGCCGGAGGGGGGGGGGGGTAGCGACCCCACCTCCCAAGGGTCAGATACGACGCCCCCCCCTGGGAGACCTCTTCCCCTGGGCTCCAGCCAAGCCGACCTTGAGCAACCTCGTAATTGAGTCGAAGGGAAGCCCCTTCCCTTTGATCCCTCCCCCGCTGGGAAGGGGGGGGGGGGTAGCGACCCCCCCCCCGGGTCAGATACGACGCCCCCCCCTGGGACTCCTCTTCCCGTGGGCTCCAGCCAAGCCGACCTTGAGCAACCACGTAATTGAGTCGAAGGGAAGCCCCTTCCCTTTCATCACCTCTCCCCTCCGGGAGGGGGGGGGGGGTAGCGACCCCCCCCCGGGTCAGATACGACGCCCCCCCCCCTGGGACTCCTCTTCCCCTGGGCTCCAGCCAAGCCGACCTTGAGCAACCTCGTAATTGAGTCGACGGGAAGCCCCTTACCTTTGATCCCTCCCCCGCCGGGAGGGGGGGGGGTAGCGACCCCCCCCCCCGGGTCAGGATACGACGCCCCCCAGGGACTCCTCTTCCCCTGGGCTCCAGGCCACAAGCCGACCTCAGCAACCTCGTAATTGAGTCGAAGGGGAAGCCCCTTCCCTTTCATCCCTCCCCCGGCGGGGGTGGGGGGGGGGGCGGGGTTAGCGGGGGGGGGTAGCGAGCCCCCCCCCCCGAGTCAGATACGACGCCCCCCCCCCCGTGCCGACCTTGAGCAACGTCGTCACTGAGTCGAAGGGAAGCCCCTTCCCTTTCCCTTCCCCGACGGGGGGGGGAGGAGGTCCCGGGGGGGGTCCCGGGGGAGTCCCGGGGAAGTCCCGGGTCAGATACGACACCTCCCTCCCCCACCTTGTCGTCCTTCTCCCCGTTCCCCCAAACCATCCCACAGCCCGTGCCTCTTGCTGCGCATTGCGAACAGGGTCGGCGGCACCGGCCGTCAGGCCTTCGCAATATACCGGAAATCATTTCTGTTTTGATTCCGATGCGGTTCCGCCCACGATCGCCCAGGGAACCCTTTATGAGCATCAAGCTTCAAAAAGACCCCAAGACGGCCCAAGAGAGCCCCAAGACGGGCCCAGGATGGCTCGAGAACCCCCCAAGGCGGCCCAAGACGGCCTCAAGAGAACACCAATACGGCGCAGAAGCCCATCCAGACGTACGACGGCCCCAAGGGGTCTCCAAGACGTTCCAAACGAGACTATGAAGGCGAGCTCGACATGACCATCGCTCTCAAGACGTCCACGAGGATCCGAGACGTGCCCCCAACGGGTCACCCAGAGGCCCCCAGAAGGCTACGAAGAGGCTGCGGAGAGGCCCCCTGGAAGCCACCAACATGAAAGAAGAAGTGAAGAACGAGGCTGTGAGCATGGAGGGGGCGTCAAGATTCCATTCAGCTCAGGCAGGGCACCGAACTGGAGCTGGTATTAAACTCAGCCTCCTTCCTGGTGCGCTGCTGCGCTCGCGTCATGGCGGGGTTTGCCACGGGTAGCTGGATTTCCCATGCCGTGAGAACCCGTGGACCCCCGCATGCCCCAGCGGGACTGCCAGTATGGCCATCGACCCTCTTGCACCGAAAGAACTAGAGCCTCCGAGGCAAAGCCGACTGTGAACATATCCCAACATCCCTGAACATATCCCAACACCCCGAACCGTTCGACGCACGGAGAGGGAAACAGAGCTCGTACCTGGTGAGGCTGCGTGCCGATGCAGAGGTCGGAAGACGGCGCCTCTGACCGCCCGGAGCGAGCAAAGCCCACAAAGAGCGGCACGAGGACCGCGACGCCCAGAGCACCAGGGCCGGCTCTTCTCCGGAGGCCTCCAGGGGCCTCCGAGGCCCTGCGGGGGCCTCCCAGGGCCTCCGAGGGCCGACGGCTTGCCCCCCACCCCCACCCCCACCAGCCGCCTCCCTCCTCCCTCCTCCCTCCGCCCTCCTCCCTCCTTCCTCATCCTCCTTCCTCCTCCCTCCTCCCTCCTCCCTCCTCCCTCCGCCCTCCGCCCTCCGCCCAGGCCCCCCCCCTCGGGGGTGCCCAGGAGTGCCCTCCAACAGCCGCGCGGGCCGAGGGCGGAGCCTCACACGAGCGACGAGGGGAAACGCGCCCCGCGCGGGAGGGCATGGCTTCGGTGGCAACTCGCGGGAGCCTCCCGTGTCGTCTTGCTCATCGACGCGAAACCGACGCTCGTCAACGCTGAGTCGACGCTAGATCAACACCAGATCGCCGCTCACCAACGCTCAATCGACGCTCAATCACAGCTACATCGAGCTCCTGCGGACCGACGCGGAATCGACGCTAAATCGACGCCGCATCGGCGCTTCCCCATCGACTGCCAGACGCTACATCGACGCTGGTGCACCCGGAGGACGCAGCTGCGAAGACGTGTCGAGGCTCCCACGAGCGTGCTGCACTGAGCACGGCGGCCTCACGTCGCGGCTCACGCGGGCCGCCGACGCGGCACGCCACGCTGGCGCACGAGGGCGCTCACGCGCGGCCTCACGCGGGCAGCTCACGCGCGGACGACCGCGCAGCCGGCTGCCGCAGGCCGACGCGGTGCCGCATCGACCCACTGGGGGGGCGCCCCGGGGCCAGGAGGGAGATCGAGAGGCAGAAGCAGGGGAGAAGGAGGACCACTAATTAGCCAGGGACAGGAGGAAGTGCGACCGGGCGCGGCCCGAGCGACCCCCAGCAAGCCATCCCCCTCCGTGACGTCACCCTCGCCTTTCAAGCTCCCCCGCGGCTGCGTGCATACGCCCTGGGGCGAGGCGAGGGGGATATCACGGAGGGCGGTAGTTTGCTAAGCACGGGTCGGCTGGGCCGCCCCTGGACACCCCTCCCCCCGGAGGGTGCCCAGGAGTGCCCCCCTCCGACCGTGTGGCCGAGGGAGGAGCAGCAGCCCACGGCGGACGAGGCCCTGCGGCTGCACGAAAACCCGGCTCGGCCTGCTGGCAGCGCAGCTGGAGGCCTCCCAGATGGGGTCCGAGTAGATGGGATCGGAGAATCGCGACGCATCGCCCGTGCATCGCCCGTGCATCGGCGATACGTCGGCGACGCATCGCCCGTGCATCGGCGACGCCGGCGCGGAGAAGGTCGGGCTCCACACCGAGCCGCATCGCCGATGCATCGGCGATGCGGCGCGATCCTCCGGCCCGACCTGCTCGGGCCCCATCTGGGAGTCCTATAGAGGTTCTTGGGCGAGGACGCTGGCGACCGGCAGCCGGCGGCAGTGGTGCAGCCGCGCCAGTGCTGTCGGCCCGGCCGGCGGTCCACCGGCGGCGGCGCTCGTCCGACGACAGGGCGACCCCCCGCTGCCTCGCTCACGAGCAGCGAACGTATCCACATCCACGCCCTCGCGGTCTGGACTCCGGGGCGCGGTCCCGCGGATACGCGGTCGCGCAGATGGGTTCCGCGACCTCGCGAGACAGCACCCCGCATCCGCGGGGTCGCGGTCCAGGGGACCGGCCCGCGAGGCCGCGGATGCGGACACGTGTCTTCGCCCACGACGATCGCGCTCTATTGGGAGGCAACGTCTGGGAGGTCCTCGCAAAGGCGATTGAGGGCCATCAAGCCCGATGAAGGGGCCATGCACCCAGACTAGCCAAGAATAGGCCCAATATTAAACCAGATTTAACGGGATAAAGCTGGATTAGGCCGGTTTTCGAGCAAGGATATCCCAGCGCCGGTGCTGAGTGCAACCTCCCAGGAGTTGCATCCGAAGTTCCCCCCTGGAGGGCAAGAGAGCGGGGACCATGACCAAGACTGAACGCGGAAACGTCGTGCCGATCTTGGTCACCGGCAATCTCGGTCAGCGTCGGTTCGTGGATCATCCTCGCGAATCGGCATCGACAAGATCGCGCGACGTCTCGGTCATGGTCCAAGTGCTCCTCCCCTCCCGCCCCTCTCCCAGGTCACCAGGCCTCGAGCCGCGCTCTCTCTCTCTCTCTCTCTCTCTGGCCCGGACCGCGAGACGCCCGTCTGCTTCTGCGCCCCCGCGGGGGGGCCAAGCACGTCCACCTCCCCATCTCTCTCCCCATCCAGAGGAACAGCAAAAAGAAGCATAGACATGAACTTTCGGAGCTCTGCGCGGACCTCCTGGAGCGCGACGGGGGCGGCGCGGGAGGCGCCGCCACCGCGGGGGGGGGGGCTCCCCGCACTGATCCAGAAAAGCCCCGCGGCGCTCCGAAAGTTTATGGCTCGTGCAGTCTTCTGTGCTTCGCCCCTCCCTGCCCCCCCTCCCTCCCCTTCCCTCCACAGAAGGCTCTCCCCCCCGCACCCTGTGCGCTCCTACGCTCAGCTCGCGGCTCACTCCGGGACAAGTCTCTCGAGGGGCTTGAGCGTCTTGCCCTTCACGATGGAGCCCCACCCGATCAGCCGCCAGTGCTTCTCGATCCTGCGGCTCAGCGCGACCTTGTCGCCCTCCTGAGTGCACACGGCGTTCGTCAGCACGATCTGCCCAGCAAGCCCCCCCTCTGACTCCACCCACCCTTCCCTCCCCCAACATCCCTTTCCCGTCCTCCCTACCCCACGTGTTCCATCACCCTACCCCCCCCTTTCCCCGCACCCCTCTCCCTCCTGCCAGCCCCCCTTTCCAGTCCCACCACCCCTTTGCCCTCCACTCCCTGCTTTTGCCTTCCGCGCACCCCCCCCCAAACCTTGCCCACATCGTCATCACCGATGCTCACGATCCTGCCGCCCGCAGCCAGGGAGCCAATGTTCACCATGAGGATCTCTCCCTTTTTCAGCTTGGAGACCTTGCCCGCCTTGGAGTCCCCTTCCGTCTTAACGCCGAGCAGGCGGCGGAGGAGGTAGTACTTGACTTCGATCTCGATGTAGATGTCGGGCAGCTTGCCAGGGTGTCCCATGACGTGACCAAGCATGCGGTCGCCGCGCGTCTCGGTGGGGTCTATCTTGGTCCCCACGCCGATGAGGCCTCCCGGAACTGCGAACTGCAGCGAATTCTGCTCCGCTGCCAAGGATATAATCCGAGATCGGATCGGCTTGCACGTAGTATTGCCATTGGCGTCCTTGCCTGTGGTTCCAGGCCTGATCTCGATCTCGTCGCCGACCTTCAGCACACCCTTGATTATGGAACCACCGCACACACCGCCCTTCAGCTTTTCTACCTCCTCTCCAGGCTTGTTCACATCGAAGGACCGGATGATGATCATGTACGGACTGGACAGGAAGTCCCTGGGAGGAATGGGAACCTGCGTGCACAGATACTCGCAGACAACTTCGATGTTATATTTCAGGACAGCGCTGAGCGGGATGATAGGGGAGCTATCCGCGGCCGTTCCCGCCACGAATTTCTTGATCTCCTCATATTGAGCCTGCGCCTGCTGCTCTTTGATCAGCTCCACCTTGTTCTGAAGAATGATGATGTGCTTCAAACGCATGATCTCAACTGCGGCCAAATGCTCTGATGTCTGCGGCTGCGGGCACGACTCGTTCCCCGCGATTAAAAGCAGCGCGGCATCCATCACAGCAGCACCGTTGAGCATAGTTGCCATGAGAATGTCGTGTCCCGGGCAATCAACGAAAGACACGTGCCTCTGAAGCCTCCAATTGCCGCCTTCGTCATCTGGAACGACATCGGGCGTCTTGCTTCCAAAGGAGGTGTAGTTTGCAGGGCGCTCTAGGTCCTCGCGGTCGTTCTTGTAGATCTTCGCGTTGGCGTAGCCCAGCTTGATCGTGATGTTCCGCTCTTTCTCCTGCTTGAAACGGATTGTGTTGGATCCGCTCAGAGCTCGCACCACGGTAGACTTCCCGTGCGCCACGTGCCCGATTGTGCCGACGTTCATTGTCGCCTGCCTGCTGATCACCTCGGGCGACAGGGGCGTGAGCGTGGCAATGTCCAGCTTCGACAAGTCCTGAACAGCCAGGCCGTCATCCGCGTCGTCCACCGACTCCCTGTCGTCCTCCGGGTCTGCCATCGCGACCCTGACCCTGTGCCGCCAGTTTCCGCGGCCCGACCCCGCGGGGCCACGCCGGCCTGCGCCAGAACGGCTGCGAGCGCAAGGACTGAGAGGGGAGGGTTTGACCTGGGGAACGCGGAGGGGGACGGGGACGAAGACGAGGAAGAGGAATAGGAAAAGGACTTCTGGATGCGGAAGGGGAGGAGCAGCAGCAGAGGATCAGGAAGAGGAATAGGAAAAGGACTTCTGGATGCGGAAGGGGAGGAGCAGCAGCAGAGGATCAGGAAGAGGACGAAGGACGATGGTGGGAAATCTGCGCGCATAAGTTCTTCAAAGAGGATGAGGATGAACAGCAGCAGGCGCATTGCGTTCCAAGGAGGAGGAGAAGAACGCAATGCCATATTTTGTGATGCAGTTTACCCCTTGCACTGCTGGGAGGACAGACTTGGGGGACCAGGGTGGGCAAGTAGCCTGGCTGCAAGCAGCCTGGCTGATCAAGAGCGAACTCTTCCAGTCATTTGCCTGGCCAAACCCCTCCGAAGACCAATTGCAGGCCAACCGCCCCGCCGAAGCTACCCTCAAGATAGGCGGGGAAGAAGGACCCGAGGCACCCCAGAGGCCTGAGCTGGTATCCGCGGCACCCGATGTCGCCAACACCTCGGTACGCCAAGAGGCCAATATTACGCCACAAATGGCACTGCTCAAATGCGTACCCCAAGGACAAAATCCGACAGTGGAAGGCCGTCGAAGAAAGGGTTCGCAGCCTGCACAGTCGCGTCATCGGATGCCGCGTCAGCTGCATAGAGAAAGCGCGTGTCCCCCGATGCTCGCGCCAAGATGGCACCCTTGAGACCGTTACAGAGGCCAGGGGAGATGTAAACCTCGTCGACAGGGAATGTGACCCAAAACCCACCTCTAAGACGAAACCAGGACGAAGATAAATTCGGGTGAGGATAAATCGATAATCTCTGAGATCCAGCGGCTCTTGAGGATGCATCGGGCGCCGCTGCCTCTTAAGAGCATTCCAGAACGCTCTGAGAGCGTTCCGGAGCACCCAGGAACGGATTTGTCCTCGTCCTGGCCCCGTCCGAACTCCCTCGTACCGCTGGGGCGTCACCACGCTGCCAGACGAGCAGGGCGGGAAGGCAACTAGGTCGAGCGTGTGACAGACGGCCGGGTCCAGATCAAGTTGGCACGCCGCCTCGAGGCAGCTCTGGCCCGCCCATACAGTTGCAGCGCCCACTGGCCAGACTGCTCGCTGAAGGAGTCTTTGACATTCAATTTGAAAACAAGCCCATCAAAAAGATCCCCAGACAACCCCCAGGACAACCTGGGCAACCCAGGCTGCTTCATGACGACAAGACGACCCACCCCGGACACCCCTTGGACAACCCAGCGGGGATCCGGACAACCCCACTGGACAGCCCTCCTTGGGCAAGCACCTCCGGGATTTCTCCCATACGACACAGTATCATGTTGGGGGCCTCGCCATTCTTTCAATGCGGGCGGAGAGGCGAAGACGACCGATCTGGGGGAGGATGGAGCAAGAGCAGCAGGGGCAAGAAACACCGAACTCGAAGGTTCGCGCAAGGACTCGAATCAGGTGCTACAGATGGGGGCAGAGAAAAGGAGGGAGGGAAGGGCTCTGGAGGTGCTGTGAGCTCGAGGCCAGTGCTATAGCCAGGAGATCGGCGTTCATTCGAATGGGGTGATCAGCACCGTGAAAATATGTGGGAAGAAATCATGCCTGCAGTATTCCTTGCCTTCTTCCTCACCTTCTGCAGGTGTGAGGAGGAGAAGGATGGAGGAGGAGGAGGAGGAGGAGGAGGAGGAGGAGGAGGAAAGAGGAAAGAGGAGAGAAATAATGAGGGAGGGAGGAGGGGAGGGAAGAGGGAGGGAGGGGAGGGGAGGAGGAGGAGGATGAGGAGGGAGAAAGATAGACGGAAGAGAGTGAGGGAGGGAGGAGGAAGAGAGGAGGATGGAGGGGAGGAGGAGGGGAGGAGGAGGAGGAGGAGGGGGAGGAGAGGAGGAGGAGGGAGGATGGAGGAGGAAGAGGATGGGGGAGACAGGAGAGAGGGAGGAAGAAAAGGAGGAGGAGGAGGAGGCAAAAGAGGGAAGAGGAGGGGGAACGGAGGAGGAGACGGACGAAGAAAGAGGAGGTAGGGGAGATACGAGGAGGGAGGGTGGGAGGAAGGGACGGGGTGGGGAAGGAAGGAGGAGGAGGAGAATAATGGAGGAGGAGGGAGAAAGGAGGACGAGAGAGGAGGGAGGGAGGGAGGAGGAGGAGGACCAGTGCAAACCCAAGACCCAGCAATGATACTGCAATTCCTCATCAATGATTCTGCAATTAACACTCCCCCGAACTCCCTCTTCACAGGCTCCTATCAAGATCGATTTGCACTTCGGGAAGAGCCTTGTTGGAAGACTACCGTCTGAAAGTCTTCACCCGTACCAAGGCACCATGCCTGGGGCTTCGACGGCACGAATCAACGTTACGTGCGACCTGACGATCCAGAATCATGCCGGAACACCATCTCTGGGACGTCAGCACCGCGAATCAACGTGACAGTCGCGCCCTGAAGATTTTAAGTCGTGCCAGCTCATGGGGCGATAACCAGAAGAATCCTTGAAACTGGCGTAAAGCGATGAAACGAATATGCGCGGCGCGAAAGCGATAAACACATTTAAAAAAAGGACCGCCTTCCTTCCCGTGAAACTCTTGCAACAGATTAAAACGAAGGGGCGCGGCGTTCAGACGAGAGCCATAATTTGAAAACGGCCTGCCCTCCATCCTCCATCCGTGAAGCAATGGCAAAGTTCAAGCTTCAGGATCATAAACGGTGAGGAAGTCTCAGACGAAACGCCCGGTCCGCCCTACCGACCCGTCTCGGGGTCCGACAGGGAGGAGTTATTTACAAGTTAGGTGCGCTCGCGTCAACATGTGACATCCTACCCCTCCCTCCCATCCCTTACCATGGCGCTGATTTCCTCTATCCGCGGACGCGTGTCGTAGCGGACCTGTGGCTCCGCGCGCGTGTGCGTAGCGGATGGTGGTGCGCGTGCGTGCGTGCGTGTGTGCGTGGTTGTGGTTGTTGTGGTGGTGGTGTGTATGTGTGTGTGCGTGTGTGCGCGTGTGCTGTGGTGTGACGTGGTGTGGCGTCTTGGTGGTTTGGTGGTGGGCCAGGTGCGTACGTGCGTGATGGCGGTGATGGTGGTGGCGGTGGTGGTGTGTGTGTGTGTGTGTCTGTGTGTGCGTGTGTGTGTGTGTGTGCGTGTGTATGTGTGTGTGTGTGTGTGCGTGCGTGCGTGCGTGCGTGCGTGTGTGTCTGTGTGTGCGCGCGTGTGATGTGGTGTGACGCGGTGTAGCGTGGTGGTGGTGGGTGGGGTAGTGCGGTGTGGTGGCGGTGCGCGGTGGTGGTGCGCGTGCGTGCGTGCGTGCGTTGGTGGGTGGAAGTGGCGGTGGGTGTGCGTGCGGCGGGGCGGGGCGTGGTGCGGCGCGGTGGTGGCGGGCGGATGGGCGCGCGAGAAAGAGGCCCGCGCTGGGGCGAGAACGCCATCCTGAACGACGGAAGCAAAACACCGATCCGAAAATGAGGCCCACGCTGCAGCGGGAGCACGATTCGGAACGATTCGGGAGCAGAAATGAGGCCGGCGCCTCAGCGAGAGCAGCATTTTGAAAAAAAAAAAAAAAAAAAAAAAAACGCAGGCGAAAAAACCAACTCCCGGGAATCCTTTGTGTGTAAAAAACAATACGCGGGGGGGGGGTTCTACTACTCCCAGCACGCCATCAGGGGAAGAGGGAGAGTAGGTATTCACATTGAGTAACTGTATACGGAAAAGGGAATGGAATCCCGGGGCTTGCGGAACCTCCTCCTCCTCCTTCCTCCCTCCCCTCTCCTCCTCCTGCCTCCTGTTCCTCCTCCTCCTCCTCCTCCTCCTCCTCCTCCTCCTCCTCCTCCTCCTCCTCCTCCTCCTCCTCCTCCTCCTCCTCCTCCTCCTCTCATCATCATAATCACCACCACCACCACCACCACCACCATCATCATCATCATCATCATCATCATCATCATCATCATCATCATCATCATCATCATCATCATCATCATCATCATCATCATCATCATCATCATTTCCGTTGGCGTTTGTCCTCCCACCTGGGCCTCCCTGGCTGCCTCCCCCGCGGAGCACCGCCCCCGCCTCTGACTCCGCCCCCCCCCCCCCCCACCCCTATGGGCCGCGCACAACCCTCCATTTCGCCTGTGTTTCGTCCTCCCTGGGTTGGGAGGATGGAGGGTGGAGGTGGAGGGTGGAAGGATGGAGGAACGAGGGAGGGAACGGGGGGGAGAAAGAAAGGAAGGGAAAACGAGGGAGGATGGGAGAGGGGTGAGGAGAGAGAGAGAGGATTTTTTTGAGGGCAGAAGGAGGTGAGGGAACGCGGATGGGGGGGGAACGATGGGCGAGGGGAAAGAAAAACACGGGAGGAAGGGAGGGAGGGAGGGAGGGAACGAGAGAGGGACGGAACGAGGGAGCGAAGCAGCGAGGAGGACGAAGGCCCCCCTCCGCGGGCCTCCCCCGCGGCGCGCCGCCGCTGCGGCCCCACGGCTCCCGGCCGCCAGCCGCGGCGGCGGCTCGGCCGCCGCAGACGACAGGCCGCTCCCAGCCCCTGCCCCGCTCCCTCCCTCCCTCCCATCCGCTCCCTCCCTCCCTCCCTGCCTCCCTCCCTGCCTCTCTCCCTCCCTTCCCCCCTTGCCTCCCTCCCTTCCCCCCAGATCCCCTCCCCACCCTCCCTCAAACCCATCCCCTCCCTCGTCCCATCGTTCCCTCGCTCCCTCCCTCCATCCATCCATCCCTCCGTCGCTGCTGGCTGCAGCTGTCGCGGCGGGAAACCACGCCTGGCTCAGCTTCGCAGACAAGCCTCTTGCCCAGGAGCTCGAAACGTTGCCCTCCCCACGCAAACCCACACGACCAACCTCCTTCCCTCCCTCCCTCTCTCCCTCCTTCCCTCCCTCCCTCTCGCCGTCCCTCCCTCCCTCCCTCGTTCCCTCTGTCCCTCTCTCTCTTTCTCTCTGGTTATGTCTTTCTGTGTGTATGACCCTATTTATTATATGTATGTCGTATGCGGCACATATATATATATATATATGATATGATATATATATTATTATATATATAGTATCCCTACGCCTCCTGTCCGCCCTGACCTGACCTCATCCTCCTCCTCCTCTCCTCCTCCCCCTCCTCCTCCCTCCTCCTCCTCCTCCTCCTGCTCCTCCTCCTCCTCCATCCTCTCTTTTCCAGCGGCTTATTTTTCAGAGGCTGTATTTCGCGTCATTTTGTTGAGCAGGCGCTTGGGATGCGATATTTAGATTCGCTGCCTTGACCCCCCTGTCTCTGCGAACATAGTGATTGAGCACAGGTGCATGCTTATGCCACCGTTCGACGACTACCTCCCCTTTCCTTTTCCATCTTCACAACTCATCCCTCCCTCGCTTCCTCCTTTCATGCCGACTTTCCCTCCCTCCCTCTTTCCCTCATGTCCCCTCCTCATCCTCCCTCCTCCTTCCACCATTCTCCCTTCCCCCTTCCTCCCCCCTGTCTACTGGACGAAGGGCAACAAGGGTGACGCACTGAGTTGTAGGGCAGCCGGACTCCGCAGATGCTCAGAAATGCCATTGACTTTCGGCATGGCCACCGAAGCTATGAGCGCCGCGAGGGCACTGGAGGCGTCGCCCACTCGAGCGAAAACAGCTTCCATGAGGCGACGAATCAGAACCTTCAAGATCAGGCGCCAGAACAACGACACTGCGCGCGAAAGCTCGCGGGGGAGGAGGAGGAGGAGGAGGAGGAGGAGGAGGAGGAGGAGGAGGAGGAGGAGGAGGAGGAGGAGGGGAGAAGGAGGAGGGGGAGGAGGAGGGAGGAGGAGGAGGAGGAGGAGGAGGAGGAGAGAGGAGGCAGGGAAAGAGGGAGGAGGAGGAGGAGGAGGAGGAGGAGGAGGAGGAGGAGGAGGAAGCAGAGAAGGAGGCGGAGGAGAAGCAGGAGGAGGAAAGCGTCCTGCACTGCTCGTGGGCGGCGCCGTCGCCCAGGCCGTGCGCACCACTCTTCTCTTTCTCCAGGCGGCTGGGCTGAGTTTTTTTTATCGGGAAGGCTGTGGGGGGCGCTGTCGGTGCATCTGACGGGTCGGGTCTGTCGGGTCGGTGCATCTGTCGGGTCGGGTCGAGCTCACGTAGCTGCTTTTCCCGGCGCCTCCCGGCGCAGGTGGCGCCGGTGCATCTGTCGGGTCGGGTCGAGCTCACGTAGCTGCTTTTCCCGGCGCCTCCCGGCGCAGGTGGCGCCCATGTATCGAGGAACGGGCCCGGCGGCGGGGCCGAAACCAGCTGCATGCAGCAGATTTCGCAACCCCCCTTTCCATGTTCCCCCCCCCTTTCGTTCGGCCCGAACCTGTTGCTGGCCCGCCACCACTTGGCTTGCTGGTCCGTTCTCTTGCTGGCTCTCCCGCGTTGCCTGCGGCCTGTGCGGGCGAATCGGGCGGGCCGCGAGGCCCGCCCACCGACGCCTCGGGCGCTCGCTCCCGCGGCCTGGTCAAGACAGGAGGCGGAGAGCTGCCGAGGGGGGAGGGCGGCAGGAAGGGGCGACTCGCCGGTGTACCAGCGTGGGGGCCCTCGAAGGCCCTGAGGCGAGGGCGCGGCGGAGGGGGGTGGGGGGGAGGGAGCAAGAGCATGCGCAAGGGAGGGAGGGGGAGGACAAGGGGAGGGGGACAAGGGGAGGAGATCGAGAGAGACGGGACAAGGTGGGACGCAAGGGGAAAGAGCGGGAGGAGAATGTCGGGGAGGGCAGGGTAGGGGTGGAGGATGGGGGAGGGAGGGGAGGGACTGCGGGACGGAAGCACAAGAAAAGAAGAATAGAGCGAAGAAGAACAAGAAACGCAAAAACAAGGCTAGCAATAACTCCTCTGCGGATGAGCGCCCCGGCCTAGCCAAGACCGGGTGGGCGAGACCGTGGCCTCTGAATCATGCTGCCTACAGACGTGGCGGGATCTCAAAACCCTGCACCACAAACTGGCATCTCTTGGGGACGCATCTGTTTCTTCCGCCGGCTTCTGCCAGCCTTCCGCCGTTTTTTTCCGCTGGCGGAGGCGACCTCGTTTTACTTCCGCCACTTTCCGCCGCCCTTCCGCCGAGGAAGAGTTTAGAAACTCGTTCGACCCTCGACGGCGAAGCCCTGTCTGGAGCGCCTCACATTGGCACACGAGCACAGGGCACGCGGGGGGAGCGTGGCGGCTGGGCGCGCGCCTGGGCGCGTAGGACGGGAGATCGTTGGCGGCCTGGCGCGCACCAGGGCGCGCGCGCGTGCGCGCCGAGGCTTATGTTGTTCTCGTCCTACTTAAAGACACATTCCAGAAATAATTTCGAGTACCCAGAAAAGTGTCAAAAGAGTGTCGAAACAGTGTCGAAGCAGTGTCAGGCGAATGTCTCCCAGGGCCCGACACGTGAAAACCCTCGAGTGTCGGTATTTTTTGGGGAGCTCGAAATTCTTCCTGCCGAACAAGGCCAAATTAGGTCGGAGCATCATAAACCGAGGCCCCATCGGCGGGCGGCGGCGACGTTAACGACGGCGTCGACACCACGCGCGTGCGAGGGCGGCGTGGCTGTCAGCCGCGGTGGGGTTCCACAGGGTACGGCAGGTTTGCGTCGTGACGACCTCGGCGTTGGTTTCTGACATCGCGAAAACCATTCAACCTTGAACGGTCGGCGGCTTGTCGATCGCCAGATCGTTCCGTGTCGGCCGAGTCTGGGCCACTGGCGGCGTTCAAACTTGAATGCCCGCGGCGGGGTCGCTGCCGCGTCGGCACGAGACGAACCGTACAGGGGCGGTGCCTTCTTACTCTTCTTATTATGATGATACTATTAGTATGACTATTCTTCCGATGACTCGTCTTCTTCTGATTTGCCTTCGCGAGTTGGGCGCGCGATTGGCCAGCGCGTGCGAGGCGAGACGACGGGTGAGGGAAGATCATCATGGCGGAGACTGTTTCATGTCCCCAGGCACCCCATCAGCCAGCACGAACAGTAAGACTCCCCGACCTTTCAATCTCGTTGACGGCGACGGCGACAACGACGATGACGACGGGGGTGGTCCAGCGCAAAGGGGCTCCCAGGGGAAGAAGGAACAATCGCTCACCCTGCCCTCCTCCAACCATGTCTACCTCGCACGCTGCCTTCCCCCCCTCCCTCCCTCCTTCCCCTCCCGCTCCCTCCTCGTGACACGTCCCCACCTGTCCACTTCCCACAGGGCGGCCCAGAGCGGCTCCAGAGCCAAGCCCCCCCCCCCCCTGAGAGGAGCGCCCGGGACGTCGGCCCTGTGGGCGGCAATAGATGCACAGAAAGGTAACAAAAACAAGCGGTTGTCCTTTGCAAGCCTGTGCTCAACCCCATCCCCCCTAACTTGGTCGGAGTCGTCTCTGCATCGAATCGGACTGCAGCAGTGTCAACAAAAACGGCGAGTGGCGACCCAGAAGACAAGCGGAAAGACGGCGCGAGCGTCGTTCACGCACAGGCTGCACGGAGTTCCACAGCAGAGATCAGAGGTCTATTCGCACGCGAGGGGCGGAGGACAATCCCCTCCCCTCCTACAGCTATTGCTCCACTCCCTTACCCCCAAAAGTCGCCAGCCAGATCGCGCAAACCAACGTCACCACGCCGTGGCGAAGACACACGCTGCGCGGCTGGAGTGCGCATGCGATGACGACTTCTCCGCAGGTCCCTCGTCTGGAGGGGAGCCAAGCAATGACCCTGACCAAGACTGAACGCAAAAACTTCGGTCTCGATCTTAGTCGCCGTCCACATTGGCCACCGTCGATTCGTGGACAACCCTCGCGAATCGGTGGCGGCCAGCATGGACCATGCCCAAGATCGGCGTCGACAAGATCCCGCAACACCTTGGTCAGGGTCAGCGTCGTCCTTCCCTCGGCCCTTCCCCGCTTCGCCTCTGCGTGCCTCGCCCCGGCGCGGCTCGCCGGCTGCCCGAGCTCGTTGTGCGCTCGCCCTCGCCACCGCAGCGTCTGGCCGCCAAACGAGGCGAATGCGGCGGTGGTGACGAGGGCCTCCCAGGAGGCCCGAAAGGCGAAGACGAGGCCAGGGCAGCGGCATCAGTACCCCGGCCTCCTCTGAAAAAATTAGGGAGCTGCGCGGCAGGCCACCGCAGCGTCTGGCCGCCCAGCGCCCCAGACGCCCGCGCTGCCGCCCCGCGCGTCTGGCCGTCCAGCACCCCAGACGCCCATCGCTGCAGCCCCCGCGGCGCACCCGCAGCTGGTGGGCGAGCGCCCCCGCTTGCGGCGTGCAGCGCAGGCCCGCGCGGGTTCGGCTTGCGGCGTTCCTCCTCGTCCTCGTGGAGATGGACGCGACCAGATCGTTACTCCGCGCTTGATGACAAGCGTGGTGGGTCCCCCCGTTCAGAGTCAACCTGTCAGCGCCCGTGGGCTAGGGTCTGGTTATTGCGGCAGGTTGCGTGGGCCGACTGGGGTCGACGTCGCGCGGCAATGTTTGCCCGCGACGGGGGTCGATTTGTGGCTGTCGGCGGGGGTGGCGCCCATCCACACTTCGTACCAGACGCAGAGCAGGATTGGATAGAGCCCGAACTCTTCGTAGATAGTCTCCGTTTAGGCCGCATGGTGCCGCTCGAGCGCGATAGAAAACGCTGCGCACAGCGAACTTTAGGCCTCGCCTCGCCACACGCTGATTCGCAAGAGGCGTACCGTGCACCAGTGATCGATTAGAGATTCTAGATCTGCGATCTGTGTCCCATTCAGGTCTGACTTCTCCGCCAGACACGCTCACTTGTGCAACGAGCCTGGGGCGTGTGTATACATATACCTACACCTAGATATATGGCGGGTTCCGGAAACCCTGGAACCAAAAATGCTGTCATCTCTCTTGGGGGCGCATATTTTCCGCCGACCTTCCGCCGCCCTTCCGCCGAGGAAGAGATGGAAGCCTCTTCTGCAGCATCACCGACTCCCTTCTCTATATCTTTACAAACTGGGACCCTGCGACCCCCCCCCCCTAAACGGGCCCCTCCGGATCCTTGGCCCCGGGGGCACCCTGGACGCCCTTTCAGACGGTCCCCTGGGCTTTCCGAGGCTCCTGAAGCCCCTGCTGGGCCTGGGCAATGGGCCCAAATCGGTCAGGAGGAGGGCGGCCGGACGGCCCCGCGAGAGCCCACAGAGGCCCCAGACACCCCCCCAGACGCCCGAGGACAACCGAAAGAAGATCTCCAAGAGGCATTTATGCTCAGTTCTTCGGTCTTGCGGAGACCGCCCAGGAGACCAGAAAATCACCCCAAACTGAACCAAGAGGGCTTCCAGGCAGTCCAAGAGGAGCCCCAAGACAGCCCAACAGGGCCCAAAAATGGCCCGAAGAGAGCCCCATGACAAACCAAGATGGCCCCAAGACGCCTCTCGAATCATTCCAAATCGTGCCCTGGTCGTTCAGGGAGACCGCAGTTGGAAGCAGGGCGGCCTGGGGAAGCCCCCAGAGGCCCCCAGAAGGAGCCCAGGAGGCTTCCAGAAGGCCGCAACAAGCCGTTAAAAACCTTCGTGAGGCTTACAAGAGGCTCTCCTAGGAGGAGCCTCCGCAAAAAGAGCTGAGGATGGGGGCGAACTCGCAGGGTAGGGCGAGAATGAAGAAGAGGAAGAGGAAACATGAGGGAAGGATAACAAAAAACAATATTACAACGACGATGCCGGAAAAGGCAGCAACGAGTTATCGCTAAATGGTCCGGTTTACCTGATTGCTTTCCTGCCTGCATGCCGAACCTCAAGGACCAAAGTGCATGGCGCGAAGCGCCAATGCAGTCTTGTACACATACATATATATATATATATATATATATATACATATATATATATATATATATATATATTATGTGTGTGTTCGTCCTCGTCCTCGTCCTCGTCCTCGTCCTCGTCCTCGTCCTCGTCCTCGTCCTCGTCCTCGTCCTCGTCCTCGTCCTCCTCAGCCTGGGGGGGGGCATGGTGCACGAGCAACAGCAGCAGCAGCAGCAGCAGCAGCAGTAGTCCCGTATCTGTGCGCCGATGCTCTGCCCGAGAGGTCGGCACGAGCCCGCGCCCGGTGGAAGAGGGACGGCCCGCGACGGGCCTTTTCAACCCGCGGCGTGACCCAAAAAGAGCGCGGCAGCGCCAGGGACTCCCAAAAGGGAACGAAGATTTGCTTCACAGAGAAATCAGCGCGGAGTTAGCTCGCGCACGTGCCGTGCGCGTCACAAGCCAAGTGGGAAGCGACTGTGAAGCAGCTCCGCAGCCCCAGTCGAGAGGGGTGGAGGCCGATGCTGCACTGACAAAGGGGACGAAGAATAAGGTTAGGTCGGGCATGTCCCCCTACAGGGGGTGTTTGGACGAAAAATAACAAATACCCCAAACGTACTCCAAAATGATCAAAAAATAATCCAAAATCGTCCCCATACTATTTTTTGACTATTTGGGAATATTCCTCCTGTAGAGGGACAGGCCCGACGTAAGAATAAGGGGCAACGACAGGAGGGGGACAGCTCAGGGAAAAAAAGGTTGACCTGGATTTGGCGATGCATCGCCGTTGGAACGGCGATGGCCCCCCCCCCCGATAGCGAATCCACACGGTCTTGGGCGGGTTGGGATATCGGGCCCCTATCGGCGAGGGATGGTCGATTGGAGGTCGATGCATCCCCCCCTGAGCCTATCAGTTATCCCCCCCGAACGTTGCCTCAGAAACAAAAAGAGCGGGCCCGCATTCGAAAAGCGTAAGAGCGAGAAAGTCAGGTCAGTCTGAACATCCGAAAAATCGAAAATCGTGCGCGCTAACGGGCAATCGAAGAATCAGCCGGGAGCTTGGGAAGCACGAAAAGAGCCCGCTGCCGTATTATTCAAGATGACGCCCGTGACCGGCCTCGCCCTCCCCGCCCTCCCCCCTCCTCCCCCCCATGGTCACATCACGATTCGCGCCGGTGCCGTTGGGAACCAGCCGTTCCTAAGTAAGCAGTCCCAGACAGCGCCCACGCGAATCATGACATGACCGGCCCCCTCCCCCCCTCCTCCCCCTCCCCAGTCACGCCCGTTACCGCCAGTATTCAAAAGACCTCGAACTGAAAGGTCGAGGCGCTCGAAAACTCACAGGCTGACCTGTTGTATGTGAGTCTGGCGTTTCGAACTGCTGCGCTCCTGCGGGCCGCCGCAGCGAGGGCGCCAACTACGATTCCTGGCGCTCCCCAGGCGAATGCTAGGAAGCAGCTACTGGGAGGTTTTCGTCGGAAAGATTAAAGAGGATTAAGCCCCATTTGGGAGCTGTTACGCCGGAGTGGGCCTCGGACTAGGCAGGATCAAGCGGGATTAAGCGGGATTAAACTGGATTTAGCCGGATTAAGCGGGAGTAAGCCGGATTAAGCCTGACTTCGGACCAAGACAAAATCAGAACTTGACCTCCCAGGAGTTGCATCCGAACGAATGGAATCGACAATCGAAAAGTATACGGTCTGGAACTCTTGCTTGGCGTCTCGCGGTGGCGGTCCCAGCGACAAGCTATCCCTTGCGAGCGGACAGCGTGCCGCTCCGCACCGCGGGTGCGGGAGACTGGGAAAAACTCGGGACGTTGACGCCTCGGGACCGCGACCTTGACAGCATGTGCGGCCGAAGCGCGGTGTGCCAGAGCCAGCGGAGACGTTGAGCCAAGGTTCCTGACCGTGGCTTTCCATTCTGAATTCCTGGCGTTCCCGGAATTCCTGATTCGTGGCGACTAGAATTTCCTGGCACTCCCCTGGCGGATGTAAAAGAAAGTCCCTGGAATCCCCCTGGCAACAAGCGAGAATGTAAGCTGAACGCACCTGTTCAGAAGCTTTCAGAGCTTTGACTTCTCGTAGGGGCTGAACAAAGTATACCCGCTCTAGCTTTCAGCTCTTCTCACCCTTCGGGATGTCTCCGCAGACTCCAGAAAACGACAACGAATCGCACTTTGACCGCATAGAAAAGTTGGCACGCCCGAAATGGGTACGGAAACAGCAATGGGTACGATGCCAAACAGGAAATCTCGTCCAAAACAGACAGCGGCAGCTGTTGGGCAGGCGCTTTCGGGTCTCAAATTGACAACGTCCGCGGCGACGCCGACACAGAGTCATGTTCCAAACGAACAAGAACTGCTTTCGGTCTGTGCCCCCATTCTCTCCGTACCCACTTCGTTCGTGCCGAGCTGCCAGTGGCAGGCCCAGCCTTCTGAACCACCAGCTTCATCCGGCTCGCCCCCCCGGCCACGCACGCGTCCGTGGGACACTCCACCCGGACGCCGAAGGCGTACTGGGGCGAGACCTGCGCGCGCGCGCGGGGAGAGCGTGCTGGCCACTGGCGCCAGGCGCGAGGAACCGATCGCGCCAGAGATGCTCCGGATTGGTACGCTCCTCCCTCCTCCCTCCTCCCTCCTCCCTCCTCCCTCCTCCCTCCCTCCTCCCTCCTCCCTCCACAATTACTCAATATGAAAATACTCTCCCTCTTCCCCTGATGGCGTCCGGGTGATGGCCGCGCACCCTCCGCGTACTGTTTTTTACCTAACAGCGAAGACTGATAGGTTTCTAGTTACCTAACAGCGAAGACTGATAGGTTTCTACAAGACTCAAAACAAAGCAGCAGATGACTCCACAGGGGGGTCTGGGCGGGTGCCGGACAGGGTGCCGCAGAACTCATTTTAAGCCAACAGTCACACACTTCGTGCTCTTCGACTTCCCAGAACTCCATTCCCGGGCCACATTCTGAATGCCCGGAGCCAACTGTAGGCCACTTCGTGCTCTTCGATTTCCCAGAACTCCATTCCCCGGCCGGCCCCATTTTGCTGGCCCGGAACCAACTGTAAGCCACTTCGTGGTCTTCGAGTCCCCAGAACTCCACTCCATTTCCGGCAACCACATTTTTTGAATGCCCGGGGCCAACTGTAAGCCACTTCGTGCTCTTCGAGTTCCCAGAACTCCACTCCCGGGCCACATTTTGAATGCCCGGAGCCAACTGTAGGCCACTTCGTGCTCTTCGAGTTCCCAGAACTCCATTCCCGGGCCACATTTTGAATGCCCGTAGCCACCTGAGGCTGAGGCAGGCTGCTGCTGAGGCAGGCTGAGGCTGAGGCTGAGGCAGGCTGAGGCTGAGGCAGGCTGAGGCTGAGGCTGAGGTTGAGGCTGAGGCTGAGGCTGAGGCAGGCTGAGGCAGACGCTGAGGCAGGCTGATGCTGAGGCAGGCTGAGGCTGAGGCTGAGGCTGATGCAGGCTGAGGCTGAGGCTGAGGAAAAGGCTGAGGCTGAGGCTAAGGTTGAGGCTGAAGCTGAAGCAGGCTGAGGCTGAGGCTGAGGCAGGCTGAGGCTGAGGCTGAGGCAAGCTGATACTGAAGCAGACTGAGGCTGAGGCTGAGGCAGGCTAAGGCTGAGGCAGGCTGAGGCTGAGGCTGAGGCTGATGCAGGCTGAGGCTGAGGCAGGCTGAGGCTGAGGCCGAGGCTGAAGGCAGACTGAGGCTGAGGCTGAAGCAGGCTGAGGCTGAGGCTGAGGCAGGCTGAGGCTGAGGCTGAGGCTGATGCTGAGGCAGGCTGAGGCTGAGGCTGAGGCTGATGCCGGCTGAGGCTGAGGCAGGCTGAGGCTGAGGCCGAGGCTGAAGGCAGACTGAGGCTGAGGCTGAAGCAGGCTGAGGCTGAGGCTGAGGCAGGCTGAGGCTGAGGCAGGCTGAGGCTGAGGCTGAGGCAGGCTGAGTCTGAGGCTGAGGCTGAGGCTGAGGCTGATGCAGGGTGAGGCTGAGGCAGGCTGAGGCTGAGGCCGAGGCTGAAGGCAGACTGAGGCTGAGGCTGAAGCAGGCTGAGGCTGAGGCCGAGGCAGGCTGATGCTGAGGCTGAGGCAGGCTGAGGCTGAGGCAAAGGTTGAGGCTGAGGCTGAGGCAGGCTGAGGCTGAGGCTGAGGCAGGCTGAGGCTGAGGCTGAGGCAGGCTGATGCGGAGGCAGGCTGAGGCTGAGGCTGAGGCTGAGGCTGAGGCTGAGGCTGATGCAGGCTGAGGCTGAGGCAGGCTGAGGCGGAGGCCGAGGCTGAAGGCAGACTGTGGCTGAGGCTGAAGCAGGCTGAGGCTGAGGCCAAGGCAGGCTGAGGCTGAGGCTGAGGCAGGCTGAGGCTGAGGCAGGCTGAGGCTGAGGCTGAGGCAGGCTGAGGCTGAGGCTGTGGCTGAGGCTGAGGCTGTGACTGTGACTGCCGTTGCCACTGCGTCTGTCATCGCGAATGCGACTGCGACTGCGAGAACAGGAGAATTCTACAACTGGATTCTCATCTGGATCTTAAGGGGAATGTTTCCATATATGCTTCTACACATCGCTACATAGCGTGCTGCCTGCTCCTGCAGCGCCACCAGCGTGCCTTGCAGCGCTTGCATCATTCGATCTGGATCGATGTCATGCACTGGATCCACTGCAACTGTGAACTCTGCCACATTCTCATGCAGGTAGGCCATGTCAGGCTGTTCTGCTGCTTCTCCGTCTTTGTCTGTCTCTTTCTCCTCGTCAGACTCGTCTCCCGCCTCGTCGTCTCTGCCCACTTCCGGCGCTCTGGATGCTGGCCCCAACAGACGTACTGGGGCTTTGTCCGCACCGTCCACTGGTTGCAGACAGGCTTGGATGTGGTCTGGCACGCCGTCATTGTCCAGGCCCCTTCATAATTATCCATTCATCATCCATTTCGTTGTCCGTGCCTCTGTATGCTCAACCCACTTTTCTGTTCTGTATATTGAATGCGCTGCTTCACCACGCCCCGCGGTGCTTCTCAGCCTGCCTAGTCATTTACGGTTCTTTCAGCCAACTAGCGATGGTCAAGAAATTGGTTTTCAAAAAAAAAAATCTGTGACCAAAAGGTATCGACCCGCGCTGGTCCCTGGCATGGAGAAGAAAGATTTGGCCACTCCGAGGAGTGCAACTCTTCATTCGCTTCGCTCACTCCACCGGCCCATGTTGTAGCATCGCTGGCGCTTGCTTCCGTGCTCGGGCGCGGGCGTCTGAACGGCCTCCTCGGGCCGCTTCGGGGTTCTGAGGAGCTCCTTCGTAGCCTTCTGAGGGGTTCTGACGAGCCTCCGAGGGCCTTTCTGGGGAAACCTCTTCGGTCCTCCTGAGCCTCTGGGAAATCTCTTCGCCTTTCTTGGGGCTCCCTGGCGGGCCTCGATTCATTCGCTTCGCTCACACCGGCCCATGTTGTAGCATCGCTGGCGCTTGCTTCCGTGCTCGGGCGCGGGCGTCTGAACGGCCTCCTCGGGCCGCTTCGGGGTTCTGAGGAGCTCCTTCGTAGCCTTCTGAGGGGTTCTGACGAGCCTCCGAGGGCCTTTCTGGGGAAACCTCTTCGGTCCTCCTGAGCCTCTGGGAAATCTCTTCGCCTTTCTTGGGGCTCCCTGGCGGGCCTCGGGGCCGCGCCCAGAGGGAAAACCATCGTGGATTAACGCGCCTCAGCTCCATTTCGGCCAGCGAACTTCAGGTCGCCGCCGTGCTGCGAGGAGAACGGCAAGGCGCTCCGGGCGCAGACGTGGTGGCAAAGTTACGCTTCAGATGAATGTCATATCTTCACTGTTAGTTGGTGCAAAAACCCCAACAAGCAGATATGAGCGCTTCTTGTACAATGATGCCCTTGTTCGCTGTCGCATTTGCAGTGCTCCTCAATCTTCGAGTACAGAACTGCATTTCGCATGTGGGGCATGTGCAGCTAAGCAGGCTCGGGATTGTATATGTTCAGGCATCGCATCTCTGCATGGCAATGTGAATTTAGAGCTCTTGTCAGAATTCGTTTCAGGTATCCGATCGCCAGAAACCCTGTGCACCAACCATTTGACCCCGAGGATCAACGCAAACTGCAGGAATCCCTGGAGAAAGGTGCTGCGGTGCTTCTCAGCCTGCGGACTTCGCGCAGCACGAGTGTTTTGGTTCGTTCCCGCCACCTCGTGCGTCTGATCTACATTGCTGCCGTGACGGGCTTGGCAGCGACCGTGGATGCTGCAGCGCCATACCTAGCTCAAAACGACTTGACAGGTTTCAGGCATTACCTCGACACTGCGGAGGTCGTGCACCGTGGCGGCCAGCACCCGGGGAAGATCTGTCGCGGCAACATTGCAGCGCAGCTTGTTGAGTTCATGCGCGTCGTCGGCAACAAGATGGCGCAACTGCTCTCCTCATGCACGCCCTCCCTGCAGACGGCCCAGCGGCGACAGGTGCTGCTCAGCCTTGCTCAAGTAGTTTTCCAAATGGCAAGCGAGCGCGAATTCAAGGTCGATGGATGCGGGGCATACAAGTGCAAACGAATCCTGGAAATCACCATGCTGGCTGGGCTCAGTTCCAAACTGACAGTGCCGCGTTTGCTGCCTGGTGACCTCTTGGCTTTGTCTGGTCGGTGGCCGGTTCCACGCGGATCGCGCCTTGCCTTGCGAAAGATCATGCCCGGCATGACCACGAAACTTCGCGAACAGCAGGCTTTGAAAGCGATCTCTTTGACACTGGGCTCCGGCGGCAATGGCAAGTCGGTTCCTGTCTGCACGATATCCGCAATGTTGTGCTTCTGGAATGAGCACAAGAATAACGTGTTGCAGTTGGTGCAGGAGTGGGTGCCCAAGATGCTGTCGCGGCAGGCGGCGAGCCGCTGAAGGGTTTGCCCACTTTTGCCCGCGGTACTTCTCAGCCCGCGGTGCCTCTCAGCCCGCGGTGCTTCTCAGCCCGCGGTTGCTTTTCTAGGCGCGTCTGTGCACTGTTTTCTTCGCATACACTTCGAGCTTTTCTAGACACGTCGGTGCTGATGGGGCAGCGCTGTCTTCTGTGCAGACACCTCGACTCTTCTGGGCCGTGACTCCCTGCCAGAAAAAGCATACATTGATGCCAGATTCTCGTCTTCACCCACGTCCACTGTTCCCTTCGATCATCAACGCGGAAATGAACAGTATAGCACAGAGCACGCACAGCACACAGCACACACAGTGCCGCAGCACATAGCACGCACACACAGTGCCGCAGCACATCACAAAACAACATGGCACACCACACAGCATACACAGCACACCCATACACACACGCACATAACACAAGGGGGTGCGCTGCGGGCGTTGATAGCAGTGTCTCGTTTGGACATATATCCATTCAAATTCCTTGCGTTGATAGCAGTGTCCCGTTTGGACATACATCCATTCAAGCTCCGTGCGTTGATAGCAATGTCTTGTTTGGACACACATCCATTCAAATTCCGTGCGTTGATAGCAGTGTCTCGTTTGGACACACATCCATTCAAATTCCGTGCGTTGACTTCTTATTGCTACTATTACTGTGACTGTTACTGCTGCTGCATGCCTCCAGCTATGCTTCTACACATCGCTGTTAGGTTGCTTTGCCAGGATAATCATTTGAATCTTAAGGGGAATGCTTTCAGATATGCTTCTACACATCGCTGTTAGGTTGCTTTGCCGGGATAATTACCTAACAGCGAAGACTGACAGGTTTCTAATAGTTTTAAAAGAGAGCAGCAGATGACTCCACAGGGGGGTCTGGGCGGGTGCCGGAAAGGGTGCCGCAGAAGTCGTTTTAAGCAAACAGTCACACACTTCGTGCTCTTCGACCTCCCAGAACTCCATTCCCGGGCCACATTCTGAATGCCCGGAGCCAACTGTAGGCCACTTCGTGCTCTTCGACTTCCCAGAACTCCATTCCCGGGCCACATTTTGAATGCCCGGAGCCAACTGTAGGCCACTTCGTGCTCTTCGATTCCCAGAACTCCATTCCGGGCCACATTTTGAATGCCCGGAGCCAACTGTAGGCCACTTCGTGTCTTCGAGTCCCAGAACTCCATTCCCGGGCCACATTTTGGATGCCCCGAGCCAACTGTAGGCCACTTCGTGCTCTTCGAGTTCCCAGAACTCCATTCCCGGGCCACATTTTGATGCCCGGAGCCAACTGTAGGCCACTTCGTGGTCTTCGAGTTCCCAGAACTCCATTCTTGGGCATGATTTTGAATGCCCGGAGCCAACTGTAGGCCACTTCGTGGTCTTCGAGTTCCCAGAACTCCATTCCAGGGCCACATTTTGAATGCTGAGGCAGGCTGAGATGCTGAGGTGAGGAAGGATGATGCTGAGGCAGGCCGAGGCGAGGCTGAGGTGATGCAGGCTGAGGTGAGGCTGAGGCTGAGGCCGAGTGAAGGCAGACTGAGGCTGAGAGGCTGAAAGCAGGCTGTGAGGCTGGGCTTGAGGCTGGAGGAGGCTGAGAGGGCTGAGGAGGCTGAGGCGCGGCTCAAGGCTGAGAGGCTGTGTCTGTGACTGCCGTTGCCACTGCGACTGTCATCGCGAATGCGACTACGACTGCGAGAACAGCACAATTCTACAACTGGATTCTCATCTGAATCTCAAGGGGAATGCTTCCAGATATGCTCCTACACATCGCTGTTAGGTTGCTTTGCCGGGATAATTTACAAGGGATGGTGGGAGGGTGTAGGCATGGACCCTGGTTGGCCCCCAGTCGCCTGGGGGAGGGGGTTTATATTAATAGTGAACAGTAATCAAGACGCCCTTCCCGCCCGCAAGCCGTCTCGCTCACTCGCACCCGCCCTCCCAACACATACGTAGCACCCGAACGTGGCCGGAACCGCAGCATATGCAGCAGTCGTCTTTGGATGGCCAGCTACTGGGGGCCAATCCGCCGCCGCCGCCGCCTCCGCCGCAGCCGCCGCCCCCCGCCGCCGCCGCTGGCGCCGCGCCGCCGCCGCCGCCGCCGCTGTCCGCTGCTGCCGCCGCGGCCGCGCTGCCCGCCGCCGCCGCCGCCCCCGCTGCCAAAATCGCCCCGCCGCCACAGCCGCTGCCGCCGCAGCGTTTGCCGCCACCGCGGCCCCGCCGCGTCGCCACCACCGCGCTGCCGCCGCGCCGCCGCCGCCGCCGCCGCCCCCGCCCCCGCCACCGCCGCAGCCGCCGCAGCCGCCGCCGCCGCCAAGTGTATTCGGTTTCGTTTTTTGACAGGGATGTATTCGGTTTCGTTTTTTGACAGGGATGGTTGGGGTAGGCCGCATCGGGTTCGTTGCGCATGCTTTGAATTAGGAGACAGAGTGTGTGTTCGCATGGTTTTTTCCAGGATGTTGGGGGCTGAATGTTTTTCTTTTGTATGGTTTGTTACAGGGGATGATGGGGGGGCCCTCATGGACCTGGGTTGGCTCCCAGTCGCCTGGGGGAGGGGGTGTATGTTAATAGGGAACAGTGATAAACCCCTCCCCGAAGGGGAAGAGGGAGGGGTGGAAGAGGAAACGCCCTAAACCACCGACGCCCAGAGGGCTGGTGGGACTTTTGGCGCTCCGCGCGGATTTCTTGGATCCGCGCTGCGGCCCCCTGGCGGCGCTTCCCGCGCCTCCCCTGGCGCGCTCCGCGCGCCAGGGAGGGGTGTCCAGCGCGGATCCAAGAAATTCGTGCGGAGCGCCAACAGTTTACGTTTTAAGTTTTTTCTTTCTTCTTTCACATATGGGGTCGAAGTAGATGGGGTCGGGAGGGTCGCGCCGCATCGCCGATCGATAACGTTGGCGATGCGGCTCGGTGTGGAGCCCGATTTCCTCCGCGCCGTTGGCGCCGATGCGCGCCGGACGATGCCGATGCATTGGCGCGACCCCGTTTGCTCCGACCCCATCGGGAGGCCTCTAGACTGCCCCCTGGGGGCACCTCTGGCGCTGTCCTTGTGGCGCTTCGCGCGCCAGGCGAGGGATGCCGAGCGGTCGAACGCCGACCCAAGAAGTCCTCGCGGGTCTTCGAGGCCTGCTGCCTGTGCAGGCTTCCCTCTGCCAGGCACGTCTTCGGACTCGCCAGCTCTCGAGTTCCTCGCCGAAATGGAAACGATTTCAGGTTTGTGTTTGGTAGCAGATCATGAGAGCTTGGTATGCCCTCTTGATTCCGTTTTTTGCGTCGATTCGCGTCGATCAGCGTTTGGGAGTCGATGAGATAGCGTTGATTTAGAGTCGATTAGCGTTGATGGCCGTCGAATCAGCGTCGATTTAGCGTCGATTTAGTATCGATTTAGCGTCGAGTAGCGTCGACTGCCTAGGCTCGCGTTGATTCGCAAGAGCCAAAACAGTGGTTTGCCACAGAATTTGCGTGTGTGTGGGACATGTGTGCCGGTTCATTCGCTAGGCGCCTTCTTTCTTCACTTCAGTTGCTTGTCACATTCGCTTGCTCTTTGTCGCCAACCGATTGCGAGGTACGAGCAGCCGAAAGATCTCACTCCTCTGATGTAAATTGGCTCGGGTCGGTGCCCCCAGCGGGACCAGATTGGCCTTGGTCGTGCGCATGATGCGGGATGCGCATGCGTGTTGGTGGATGTAGCATGCGGGTTGCGCAACCTTGCTTGCTGAAAGTTGGCTCTTTCATATGCTACCAAGTCCATATGAGTCAACGCTGGTAGGTATTCAAGTCTCGTGTATTCACCTGCAGTCCTTGAGTTCATCCCGTTCGTTGGTTTCTGCATCTGGGGGCTGAATTCCCCAAACATGTTGAGTGGGGGCCCATGGCAGCACAATCCATCCAGAGCAAACAGATTTAAGGCAGCGCCTCGTTGCCCGGGTCCAAGCTGTATTTGCACCAGGCCTGACAGGCCGGCTTGGGGGGGAGGTTGCGTGTGCTCGTCAGCCGAAGCTCCGAGAAATGCGATGGCTCGCGTGCTTCCTGGTTCCTCCTCTCTCCCCCTCCCGACGAACAAAACATGCATATTAGGATGCAGTTCTTGGGAGCTTAGTAAATTCATTCAGCATCGGCGCTGGTATATCCGTGGCAGAAAGCTGGCCTCATCTTGCCTCATAGGTTTGTAATTCCCCTGGATTCACGGCCGTCGCGTTGGCCTACCTTCCCGACTCGCGAGGCGTCGCGCTCAGGGTGCGCGGGCGGCCGCCGTCTATAGACCCGCCGCGGCGCTTGCAGAAGGAGGCGGAGGAGGCAAAGGAGGAGGAGGAGGAGATCCATGGCCATTTTTGGCTCAAAGCGGCGGGCTCTGCCTGCGGCTGGCTTCGCGGCGTTGACTGTAAGTCTTCCGTTGCTGCTTTCTCTGTGCTTCCACATTCATGGACCCATGGATCCTTTCTTTCTCATTGTCGATATTCATGGCAAGCTGCTGCGCAAGTCTTGTGCGCGACTGGGCTGCCACGCGAAAGGGCTCCCACAAGCGGCCTGGATGCTCTGCAAGCGGGGGTCGATCACCTCGCAGACCAGGAGCAAGCTCGTAGTCATCGACAGTAGTTTCAATATGGTTCGTCATGTCACTTCCGCTTCGGTGGCCATTTCATTTTCGTCGAGAAGATGGACTTGGAACTGAATGGACACGGAGCTCGCGATGTACGCAGTGATGCTGTTTCCCCTCAGCCTCTCTGGGTCTGCGGCGAAGAGTCCGGCCTCAAGGAACACGGCTACGCGGACAACGACATGGGCATCAAAATGGACGTCGCTAACGAGGGAGATCCCGCAAATGTCATCAAGAACGTCTAACCGGCATGGTCCCATGGACGGTTCGCATGACGATGCCAAGAAGGGCCCTAAGGTCGGCCCAGCTCCCAGGCATGCTTTCTCCATGGGCGGCGGCGCGACACCCGCATGTGCAAAGCAGCTCCAAGTACCGCTGACGACCACGACAAGTGCGATGGACAATCGGGACCCCAATTGGGAGCGGGGTTTGCAAACAGGCTTTCGCGACTCTCTCCAAAGCAGATAAGATCCAGGCGAGGGCGAAGTTTTTCGACGGGTTGGAAAAGGAGGTCATGGCGAAGCGGGAGAAGCAATGCTAGAGGATCTCAGAGTTCCGGGCTGGGCTTCTCTTCGGAGCAAGGCGCGCGTTTGCTGTGATTGCATGGCCGCGTGAGGTAGTGTCACAGTGTCACAGTGTCTCAGGAGGAGGAGGAAAAGGAGGAGGAGGAGGAGGAGGAGGAGGTCCAGGAGACATGGCGTCAGCATGTATGGGGCTCGTTTGCGATCTCACCGTTCTTCCTCTGGTCTGGGCTGGCGCCCGCCTGCCTTCTCGCGGCTTGTTTCCGCCTCGCTGCCCCGTCGGATGAGGACCGCGCCGAGCAGAGCACTCGCGGGCGGGCAGTCGATGCCCTGTCGAGCGCCCCAGCACGGCTCGGCTCGCCGGGCGCGCGAGCAGGCGGACGCTGCTGCTGCTGCTGCCTGCCGGCCTCGGCGGCCTCCTGATTCAGTATCATTTGACCGATCCCCATCCCCATCCCCATCCCGATCCACACCACCCCACCACCTCAGTTGGGGATCTGCCGCCCCTCGAGACGCGAGGGGAACAGCCTATATCCCCATCTAGGTGGGTACATCGGCCAGTGGGGCCCTTGACCACCCCCTTTGGGGTATGGATTGGTTGAAGAATGCTCTTTGCTGACCTCGGCGAGATCGCTCGGCAAGCCGAGCTCCGCGAGCTCCTGGAGCTTTACGTGCACCCTCGCCGCCCGTTGCCGCCGCTCTCCACGCAGCGACGGCCGCCGAGCTAGGGCCGCTCGGCAGCTGGCGTCGCCAGGCCTCCTCGGCGCGCGCTCGGTCGCAGGCACCGGTACAAGCACGAACTCTCGGAGGCCCTTGCTGCCGCCACGAACGCCGCCACCGCCGCCGCGAGCAACGCTTTCGCCCGCGGGCCTCGGCCAGCGGGCCGCGCCCCCGGCGCGCTGCCGCGCCATGAGCGGCCCCGCGGCGTCGCGGCTCCTTGGTGCCGCGGGCAGGGGAATCCGCCGCCGCAGCCGCCGCCGCCGCCGTCGCCGTCGCCGTCGCCGTCGCCGTCGGCGTTGGGCCGTGGTCGTCGTCGTGGTCGTGGTCGTGGTCTTGGTCGTGGTCGCAGTCGTCATCGTCGTCGTCGTCGTCGCCGTCGTCGTCGCCATCGCCGTGGTCGTCGTCTTCGTCGTCGTCGTCGTCGTCGTAGTCGTGGTCGTGGTCGTGGTCGTGGTCGTGGTCGTGGTCGTGGTCGCAGTCGTCGTCGTCGTCGTCGCCGTCGCCGTCGCCGTCGTCGTCGCCCTCGTCTTCGTCTTCGTCGTCGTCGTCGTCGTCGTCGTAGTCGTGGTCGTGGTCGTTGTCGTGGTCGTGGTCGTGGTCGTGGTCGCAGTCGTCATCGTGGTCGTCGTCGTCGCCGTCGTCGCCGCCGTCGCCGTGGTCGTCGTCTTCGTCGTCGTTGTCGTCGTAGTTGTGGTCGTGGTCGTGGTCGTGGTCGTGGTCGTGGTCATGGTCGTGGTCGTGGTCGATGTCGTCGTCGTCATCGTGGTCGTCGTCGTCGTCGCCGTCATCGTCGCCGTCGCCGTGGTCGTCGTCTTCGTCGTCGTCGTCTTCGTCGTCTTCGTGGTCGTGGTCGTGGTCGTGGTCGTGGTCGTCGTCGTCGTCGTCGTGGTCGTGGTCGTGGTCGTCGTCATCGTCGTCGTGGCCGTCGCCGTCGCTGTCGCCGTCGCCGCCGACGTCGTCGTCGTGGTCGTCGTCGTCGTCGTCGTCGTGGTCGTTGTCGTGGTCGTGGTCGTGGTCGTGTCGTGGTCGTCGTCGTGGTGGTAGTGGTCGTCGTCGTCGTCGTCGTCGTCGTCGCCGTCGCAGTCGCCGTCGTCGTGGTCGTCGTCGTCGTGCTCGTGCTCGTGGTCGTGGTCGTGGTCGTGGTCGTCGTCGTCGTCGTGGTCGTGGTCGTGGTCGTTGTCGCGGTCGTGGTCGTAGTCGTAGTCGGGAGTTCGCCGCCACCGCCGCCGTCGCCGTCGTCGCCGTCGGCGTTGGGTCGTGGTCGTGGTCGTGGTCGTCGTCGCGGCCGTCGTGGTCGTGGTCGTTGTCGCCGTCGTCGCCGTCGCCGTTTTCGTTGTCGTCGTCGTCGTTGTCGTCGTTGTCGTCATCGTGGTCGTGGTCGTCGTCGTGGTCGTGGTCGTGGTCGTGGTCGTGGTCGTGGTCGTGGTCGTGGTGGTCGTCCTCGTCGTCGTCGTGATCGTTGTCGTCGTCGTCGTCGCCGTCGCCGTCGTCGTCGCCGTCATCGTTATGGTCGTCGTCGTCGTCGTCCTCGTCATCGTTATGGTCGTCATCGTTATGGTCGTCGGCGTGTCGTGGTCGTGGTCGTGGTCGTCATCGTCATGATCGTCGTCGTCGTGGTCGTGGTCGTGGTCGGTGTCGCCGTCGCCGTGGTCGTCGTCGTCGTCGTGGTCGTTGTCGTGGGCGTCGTCGTCGTCGTCGTCGTCGCCGTCGCCGTCGCCGCCGTCGTTTTGGTCGTGGTCGTCGTCGTCGTGTTAGTGGTCGTGGCCGTGGTCGTGGTCGTCGTGGTTGTGATTGTGGTCGTTGTCGTGGTCGTCGTCGTCGTCGTCGTCCTCTTGGTCATTGTCGGTGTCGTGGTCGTCGTCGTCATCGTCGTCGTCGTCGTGGTCGTGGTCGCGGTCGTCGTCCTGGTCGTGGTCGTGGTCGTGATCGTGGTCGTCGTCGTCGTCGTTGTCGTCGTCGCCATCGCCGTCGCTGTCGCCGCCGCCGTCGCCGTCGCCGTGGTCGTCGTCGTCGTTCTCGAGCCTGTCGCCGTCGCAGTCGCCGTAGCCGTCGCCGTCGCTGTCGCCACCACCGCCGCCGTCGCCGCCGCCGTCGCCTCCGCCGTCGCCGCCGTCCTTGTTGTCGCCGTCGCCGTCGCCGTCGCCGTCGTTGTCGTGTTCGTGAACGTAGTCGTGTCATGATTGCGGTCGTCGTCGTGGTCGGCGTCGTCGTCAGCTTCGTGGTCGTGGTCGTGGTCGTGGTCGTGGTCGTGGTTTGGTCGTCGTCGTCGTGGTTTTGGTCGTTCTCGTTGTCGTTGTCGTCGTCGTCGTCGTCGTGGTCGTGGTCGTGGTCGTCGTCGTGGGCGTCGTCGTGATCGTGGGCGCCGTCGTTGTGGTCGTCGCCGTCGTTGTCGTCGTGGTCGTCGCCGTCGCCGCCGCCGCCGCCGCCGTAGCCGCCGTCGCCTCTGCCGTCTCCGCTGTCCCTGCTATCGCCGTTGCCGTTGTCGTCGTCGTCATCGTGTCTTGTTCGTGGTCGCATTTTTTCTTGCCATCGTGGTCGTGGTCATGATCGTGGTCGTGGTCGTTGTCGTCGTCGTGGTTGCCGTCGTCGTCGTGGTCGTGGTCGTGGTCGGTCTCGTGTTCGTCGTCGTCTTGGTCGTAGTCGTTGTCGTGGTCGTTGTCGTGATCGTGATCGCGGTCGTCGTTCTCGTCGTCGTGGTCGTCGTCGTCGTGGTCGTCGTCGTCGTTGTCGTCGTCGCCGCCGCCGTCGCCGCTGCCGTCGCCGTCAATGTCTTGGTCGTGGTCGTTGTCGTCGTGTTAGTGGTTGTGGTCGTGGTCGTCGTGGTTGTGGTCGTGGTCGTTGTCGTTCGTCGTCGTAGTCGTCGTCGTCGTCCTCTTGCTCGTTGTCGGTGTCGTGGTTGTCGTCGTCTTCGTCGCCGTCGCCGTCGCCGTCGTCGTGGTCGTGGTCGTGGTCGTCGTTGTCGTTGTCGTCGTCGTCCTCTTGGTCGTTGTCGGGGTTGTCGTCGTCGTTGTCGTGGTCGTTGTCGTAGTCGTGGTCGTGGCCGTGGTCATGGTGGTCGTGGTCATGGTGGTCGTCGTCGTCGTGGTCGTCGTCTTTGCCGTCGCCGTCGCCGCCGCCTTTTCCAGCGCCGCCGCCGCCGCCGCCGTCCTCACTGTCGCCGTCGTTGTCGTGTCGTGGTCGTGGTCGTAGTCGTGTTCGTCATCTTGGTCGCGGTCATAGTCGTGGTCGTCGTCGTCGTGGTCATGGTCGTGGTCGTCGTCGGCGTGGTCGTGGTCGCGGTCGTGGTCGTGGTCGTGGTCGTCGTCGTGGTCGTGGTCGCGGTCGTCGTCGTAGTTTTCGTCGTTGTCGTTGTCGTGGTCGTTGTCCTCGACCCCTGGCAGGTTATTGGTGGTCCGTTGGGGAGGTAGGGGATCATGAGCACATGGTTGATTGTCCGCCCGCCCGCAGGCGTTTACAGCACGCGTGACATGAAAAAGGCGTTCCGGCAAATTTCGGTTGCTGAGTGCCACGCTCGATACCATATCGTCGCTGCCTGGTCTCGGGTTCGCGGTTGCTGGGTATTCGCAGAGCTCGAGGGCCTGGCGTTCGGGATTGGTGTTGCCGTGAATCATTTCAATCGCGTCCCCTTCCACTTTTGTGCCATAACGAGGCGGTGGCTGGGCATTCCAGTTATTAGCTTTTACGATGACGTAAAAATTACTGATGTTGAAGGCATATCAGAATCGTCATTTCGGTGCTTGGGGGAACTTGTGGGCTTCCTGGGTTGGGTGTTCGATCCAGGAAAGGACTCATATCCTTCCACACAGGGTCCTTTCCTGGGGCGGAACGAAGATTATTCGTTCGTGCCCCAACTTGGTACTATTACCTTGTCTCCAACCTCAACCTTTCTGGGCGGGGTTGTAGGTTTGTTGCGCAGGGCCTTACAAAACCAGTGCATCTCCCCAGCTGCCGCTCGCACGCTTCGGGGCAAACTGCTTCGCCTTTCGGATGCGTATGAAGGCCGGGTGGGCAGGGGCCAGTTGAACGTACTTGACGAGGTCGTTCAGGGTTTTGTTGAGTGGGGGAGGGTGCGCAGCGCGTTTCAATTCCATTTGGCGCTGGCAACCATGCAGAAATGGAGGGTCGTTCGCCTTTTCCCTGGCGGGAGGCCCCGGTTTACGTTGTACACGGATGCCTGCTGCGAAGTCCGGCCCCCGGTCAGGCGTCCATTTGTCGGGCTGTGCTACATCCTCCTAGAAAATGCTTCTGGGAAGGGGTGGGGTGGCGTGGCGAGTTTGTCTGACGAAATATTGGACAGCTTTGGGGCTCGGGAGCAGTATATTGCACTAGGAGAAGCGTTCGCGCCTCTTCTGTGCTTCTATCATGAACGGCCCGTTTTGCGCGGGGCCTCATTGATAGCATTCGTTGACAATCTCCCGTTATTATCGGCAATCTGCAAGGGCTCGAGCAACGTCGTCGATTTCGGCGGAATTGTCCACGCAATCCATTTGGTTTCGGCATCTCTGGAACTATTGCCGTGGTGGGAGCACGTCGACAGCGCTGCCAATATTGCGGACGGCGGAAGTCGCTTCGGTATCACTGACCCCACTGCGCGTCAGCTGGGGATTCCCCTGCGTGCAGTCTCGTTGCCTCCGTGGCCGGCAGATCTGAAACGGGTCCCTGTTGAGGCTTGGCTTAATTTTTTCCAAGGTGAGTTCGATGGAGAGAGCCGTGTGTGCGCGCGGCGAAGGTAATAAATACGTTCGATGGGGGCAGGGGGCATGACGGTATGCTCGTTGCTCGGTGCTGGGGGCCCTTGGGGGCCTTCACGTCCACCCATGCAGGAGTTCGGGGGGAGGCTCGTGCATGCCGCGCCCGAGCACCCGGATTGGCTATCCGGTCGGCTCTTCCATCTTGATCGGATCGGGACGGCGGCCGGCGATCGCCGTTGATCATGATCCTCGACCCCTGGCAGGTTATTGGTGGTCCGTTGGGGAGGTAGGGGATCATGAGCACATGGTTGATTGTCCGCCCGCCCGCAGGCGTTTACAGCCGGTTCGATCCCATCCCGCCCACCCTGGGGCTGAAGAAGAGGGGGGGTCCCTGGGCCGAAGGCCCCTCGCGTCCTCTTGGCGCAGGGGTTGCCGGTCCAGCAGGTGCCCGGGGGGGAAGGTCCCCTGGGGTTTCCTGGCCTTGGGCGCCCTTCTGGGGACGCTCGAGGCGCAGGGGCGGGGGCAGGGGGCATGACGGTATGCTCGTTGCTCGGTGCTGGGGGCCCTTGGGGGCCTTCACGTCCACCCATGCAGGAGTTCGGGGGGAGGCTCGTGCATGCCGCGCCCGAGCACCCGGATAGGCTATCCGGTCGGCTCTTCCATCTTGATCGGATCGGGACGGCGGCCGGCGATCGCCGTTGATCATGATCGTGGTCTTGGTCGTGGTCGCCGTCTTTGTCGCTGTCGTCGTCGCCGTCGCCGTCGCAGTCGTCGTCGTCGTTGGCGTCGTTGTCGTCGTGGTCGTGGTCGTGGTCGTCGTCGTCGTCGTGGTCGTCGTCGTCGTTGCCGTTGCCGTCGCTGTCGCCGCCGCCGTCGCCGTCGCAGTCGACATCGTCGTCGAGGTCGCGGTCGTCGTCGTCGTCGTCATCGTTGTCGTGGTCGTGGTCGTGATCTTGGCCGTCGTCGTCATCGTCGTCGTCTTCGTCGTCGTCGTGGTCGCCGTCGCCTCCGCCGTCGCCACCGCCGCCGCTGCCGTCGTTCCCGCCGCCGCCGCCGTCCTGATTGTCGCCGTCGCAGTCGTCGTCGTGTCGTGTTCGTGGTCGTAGTCGTGTTCGTCCCTTTCCTGGTCATGGTCGTGGTCTTCGTCGTCGTGGTCGTTGTCGTCGTCTCGGTCGTGGTCATGGTTGTGGTCGTGGTCGTTGTCGTGGTCGTCGCCGTCGTCGTCGTCCTTTCGGTCGTTGTCGGTGTTGTGGTCGTCGTCGTCGTCGTGATCGTGGTCGTGGTCGTCATCGTAATCGTGGTCGTGGTCATGGCCGTTGTCGTCGTTGTCTTCTTGGTCGTCTTGGTCGTGGTTGTGTTCGTGGTCGTCGACGTGGTCATCTTCTTGGTCGTCGTCGTCGTCGTGATCGTCGTCGTCGTGGTCGTGGTCGTGGTCGTCGTGGTTGTCGTCGTTATCGTCGTCGGCGTCGGCCTCGTCGTCGTCGTCGCCGTCGTCGCCGCCTCCGCCGCAGTCGTCTCCGCCGTCGTCGTCGTGTCGTGGTTGTAGTCGTAGTCGTGGTCGTCATCGTTGTCGTGTTCATGGTCGTCATCGTCGTCGTCGTGGTCGTCGTAGTCGCCGTGGTCGTGGTCGTCGGTGAGGTCGTGGTCGTGGTCGTGGTCGTCGTCGTGGTCGTTGTCGTCAACGTCGTCCTCTTGGTTGCTGCAGTTGTCCTCGTCGTAATTGTCGTCGTCGTTGTCGTCGTCGTCGTCCTCGTCGTCCATGTCTTCGTGGTCGTGGTCGTCGTCGTGGGTCTCGTCGTCCTCGTCGTTGCGGTCGTCGCCGCAGCCGTCGTCGTCGTCGTTGTTGTTGTGGTCGTCGTCGTGGTCGTCGTCGTTGCCGTCGGTACCGCCGTCGTTGCCGTCGTCGCCCTCGCCGCCGTCGCCGTCGCCGTCGTCGCCGTCGTCGCCGCTGCCCTCACTGTCGTCGTCGCCGTCTCCGTCGCCGTCGTATCGTAGTTACGCTCGTAGTCCTTGTTGTGGTCGTGGTCGTAGTCGTTGTTGTAGTCGTGGTCGTCATGGTGGTCGTTTTCGTCGTCGCCTTCGGCGGCGGCGTCGTCTTCGTCGTGGTCGTGGTCGTTGTCGTGGTCGTCGTCGTTGCCGCCGTTGTCGTGGTCGTGGTCGTGGTCGTCGTCTTCGCCGCCGCCGTCGTCGTCGTCGTCGTCGTCGTCGTCGTCTTCGGCGTCGGCGTCGTCGTCGTCGTCGCCGTCGTCGCCGCCGCCGCCGCCGTCGTCTCCGCCGTAGGTCGTGGTCGTGGTCGTGGTCGTCGTCGGCCTCTTCGTCGTTGACGTCGTCGTCGATGTCATCGTCGTCGTCGTCGACGTGGTCGTAGTCGTGGTCGTAGTCGTGGTCGTGGTCGTGGTCGTCGTCGTCGTCGTCGTTGTCGTCGTCGTTGTCGTCGGCGCAGTTGCCGGTGTCGCCGCCGCCCTCATTGTCGCCGTTGCCGGTGGTCGTTTTCGCGGTCGTCGTCGGCGTCGGCAGCGCGGACGTCGTCGTGGTCTTCGTCGTCATGATCGTCGTCGTCGTCGTCGTGGTCGCAGCCGTTGTCGCCGTCGTCGTCGTCGTCGTCGTCGACGTCGTCGTCGTTGTCGTCATCGTCGTCGTCGTGGTCGTCGTCGTCGTCATGGTCGTAGTGGTCGTCGTCGTTGTCGTGGTCGTCGTCGTGGTCGTCTTCGTCGTCGTCGTTGTTGCCTTGCGTCGTCGTCGTCGTTGCCGCCGTTGTTGTGGTCGTGGTCTTCGTCGTTGTCGTCGTCGTCGTCGGTGGCGGCGGCGGCGGGGGCGGCGGCGGCGCCATCGGTTTCGGCGTCGGCGTCGGCGTCGTTGTCGGCGCCGGTGTCGGCGTCGGCGTCGGCGTCGGAGTTGGCGTCGTCGTCGTTTTCGTGGTCACGGTCGTCGTCGCCGTCGTCGTCGGCGGCGTCGTCGTCTTGTCGTCGTCGTCGTCGGCGTGGTCGTGGTCGCGGTCGTCGGCGGCGGCGTCGTCGTCTTGTCGTCGTCGCCGTCGTCGTCTCGTTCGGCGTCGTCGTCGTCTTCGTCCCCTTCTTCCCCTTCGTCCCCTTCCTCGTCGTCGTCGTCGTCCTCGTCGTCGTCCTCGACGTCGTCTTTGTCGGCGTCGGCGTTGGCGTTGTGTCAGCGTCCGTGTCAGTATCGGCGTCCGCGTCGGCGTCTGCGTCGGGGTTGTCGTCGTCGTTGTCGTCGCTGTGGTCGTCGTCGTCGTTGTCGTCGTCGACGTCGTCGTCGTCCTTTTCGTCGTCGTTGTCGTTATTGTCATCTTGGTGGTCGTCGTTGTCGTCCTCTTGTGTCGCTGCCGCCGCCGTCTCCGCCGCCGTCGGCGCCGCAGCCGCCATCGCCGTCGCCGTCGCCGTCTCCGTCGCCGTCGCCGTCATGTGGTGGTCGTGGTAGAGGTCGTGGTTGTGGTCGTGGTCGTCGTCGTGGTGGTCGTCTTATTCGTTGTCGTCGTCGATGTGGGCGTCGTCGTCTTTGCTGCCGCCGCTGTCGTCGTCGGCGTCGTCGTCCTCGTCGTCCTCTTCGTCGTCGTCGTCGCCGCCGCCGTCGTCGTGGTCGTCGTCGTCGTCGCTGTCGTCGGCGTCGTCAACGGCGGCATTGGGTGTTGGCTTTGGAGTCGGAGTCGGTGTCAGCGTCGGGGTTGTCGTCGTCGTCGTCGCCGTGGTTGTGGTCGCGGTCGTCGTCGTCGTCGTGTTCGTCGTCGTCGTCATCGTCGTCGTCGTTGTCGTCGTCGTCGTCGCGGTCGTCGTTGTCGTCGGCTGCGTCGTCGTCGTCGTCTCCGTTCACTTCGTCGTCGTCATCGTCCCTTTCGTCCCCTTTGTCGTCGTCGCCGTCGTCGTGGACGTCGTCGACGACGGCGGCGTGGGCGGCGGCGTCGGCATCGGCGTCGGTGTCTGCGTCGGTGTAAGCGTCGGTGTCGACGTCGGATTCGGCGTCGGGGATGTCGTCGTCGTCGCCATCGCCGTCGCTGTCGCCGCCGCCGTCGCCGTCGCCGTGGTCGTCGTCGTCGTCGTTCTCGAGCCTGTCGCCGTCGCCGTAGCCGTCGCTGTCGCTGTCGCTGTCGCCGCCACCGCCGCCGCCGCCGTCGCCGCCGCCGTCGCCTCCGCCGTCGCCGCCGTTCTTGTTGTCGCCGTCGCCGTCGCCGTCGCCGTCGTGTAGTGGTCGTGTTCGTGATCGTAGTCGTGTCATGATTGCGGTCGTTGTCGTGGTCGTCGTGGTCGGCGTCGTCGTCGGCTTCGTGGTCGTGGTCGTGGTCGTGGCGTGGTCGTCGTGGTCTTGGTCGTTGTCGTTGTCGTTGTCGTCGTCGTCGTCGTGGTCGTGGTCGTCGTCGTTGTCGTGGTCGTGGTCGTGGGCGTGGTCGTTGTGGTCGTTGCCGTCGTCGTCGTAGTCGTGTCATGATTGCGGTTGTCGTCGTGGTCGTCGTGGTCGGCGTCGTCGTCGGTTTCGTGGTCGTGGTCGTGATCGTGGTCGTGGCGTGGTCGTCGTCGTCGTGGTTTTGGTCGTCCTCGTTGTCGTTGTCGTCGTCGTCGTCGTCGTGGTCGTGGCCGTCGTTGTTGTCGTGGTCGTGGTCGTGGGCGTCGTCGTCGTGGTCGTCGCCGTCGTCGTCGTCGTCGTCGTGGTCGTGGTCGTAGTCGTCGTCGTCGTCGTCGTCGCCGTCGCTGTCGCCGCCGCCGTCGCCGTAGCCGCCGTCGCCTCTGCCGTCGCCGCTGTCCCTACGATCGCCGTCGCCGTCGTCGTCGTCGTCGTGTGGTGTTCGTGGTCGTAGTTTTTCTTGCCATCGTGGTCGTGGTCGTGGTCATGATCGTGATCGTGGTCGTTGTCGTCGTCGTGGTTGAGGTCGTCGTCGTGGTCGTGGTCGCGGTCGGTGTCGTGATCGTGATCGCGGTCGTCGTTCTCGTCGTCGTGGTCGTCGTCGTCGTGGTCGTCGTCGTCGTTGTCGTCGTCCTCGTCGCCGTCGCCGTTGCCGTCGCTGTCAATGTTTTGGTCGTGGTCGTTGTCGTCGTTTTAGTGGTTGTGGTCGTGGTCGTCGCGGTCGTGGTCGTGGTCGTTGTCGTGGTCGTCGTAGTCGTCGTCGTCCTCATGCTCGTTGTCGGTGTCGTGGTCGTCGTCGTCGTCGTCGTCGCCGCGGTCGTCGTCGTGGTCGTGGTCGTCGTCGTCGTCGTCGTCGTCGTCGTCCTCTTGGTCGTTGTCGGTGTTGTCGTCGTCGTGGTCGTTGTCGTAGTCGTGGTCGTGGTCGTGGCCGTGGTCATGTTGGTCGTGGTCATGGTGGCCGTCGTCGTCGTGGTCGTTGCCTTCGCCGTCGCCGTCGCCGCCGCCTTTTCCAGCGCCGCCGCCGCCGCCGCCGTCCTCATTGTCGCCGTCGCCGTCGTTGTCGTGTCGTGGTCGTGGTCGAAGTCGTGTTCGTCATCTTGGTCGCGGTCATAGTCGTGGTCGCCGTCGTCGTCGTGGTCGTGGTCGTGGTCGTCGTGGTCGTCGTTGTGGTCGTGGTCGTCGTCGTGGTCGTGGTCGCGGTCGTCGTCGTAGTTTTCGTCGGCGTCGTGGTCGTGGTCGTTGTCGTGTTCTTCGTCGTGGTCGCCGTCGTTGTCGCTGTCCTCGTCGCCGTCGCCGTCGCAGTCGTCATCGTCGTTGGCGTCGTTGTCGTCGTGGTCGTCGTCGTCGTCGTCATCGTGGTCGTGGTCGTGGTCGTGATCTTGGCCGTCGTCGTCATCGTCGTCGTCTTCGTCGTGGTCGTGGTCGCCGTCGCCTCCGCCGTCGCCACCGCCGCCGCTGCCGTCGCCCCCGCCGCCGCCGCCGTCCTGACTGTCGCCGTCGCAGTCGGCGTCGTGTCGTGTTCGTGGTCGTAGTCGCCTTCGTCCCTTTCCTGGTCATGGTCGTGGTCTTCGTCGTCGCTCGCGGTCGTTGTCGTCGTCTCGGTCGTGATCGTGGTCGTGGTTGTGGTCGTGGTCGATGTCGTGGTCGTCGCCGTCGTCGTCGTCCTTTTGGTCGTTGTCGGTGTCGTGGTCGTCGTCGTCGTGATCGTGGTCGTCGTCGTGATCGTAGTCTTGGTCGTGGTCGTGGCCGTTGTCGTCGTCGTTGTCGTCGTCGTGGCCGTCGCAGTCGCCAGTGCCGTTGCCGCCGCCGCCGTCGCCTCCGCCGTCGCCGCCGTTCTCACTGTCGCCTTCGCCGTCGTCGTCGTGTCGTGGTCGTGGTCGTGTTCGTAATCGTGGTCGTGCTCATGGCCGTTGTCGTCGTCGTCCTCTTGGTCGTCTTGGTCGTGGTTGTGTTCGTTGTCGTCGACGTGGTCGTCTTGTTGGTCGTCGTCGTCGTCGAGATCGTCGTCGTCGTGGTCGTGGTCGTGGTCGCCGTCGTTGTCGTCGTTGTCGTCGTCGGCGTCGGCGTCGTCGTCGTCGTCGCCGTCGTCGCCGCCGCCGCCGCCGTCGTCTCCTCCGTCGTCGTCGTGTCTTTGTTGTAGTCGTAGTCGTGTTCGTCATCGTTGTCGTGGTCATGGTCGTCATCGTCGTCGTCGTGGTCGTCGTCGTCGCCGTGGTCGTGGTCGTGGTCGTCGGTGAGGTCGTGGTCGTGGTCGTCGTCGTGGTCGTTGTCGTCAACGTCGTCCTCTTGGTTGCTGCGGTTGTCGTCGTCGTTGTCGTGGTCGTCGCCGCAGCCGTCGTCGTCGTCGTTGTTGTTGTGGTCGTCGTCGTGGTCGTCGTCGTTGCCGTCGTTACCGCCGTCGTTGCCGTCGTCGCCGCCACCGCCGTCGCCGTCGCCGTCGTCGCCGCCGTCGCCGCTGCCCTCACTGTCGTCGTCGCCGTCTCCGTCGCCGTTGTATCGTGGTCACGCTCGTAGTCGTTGTTGTGGTCGTGGACGTAGTCGTTGTCGTAGTCGTTGTCGTCGTGGTCGTCGTGGTGGTCGTTTTCGTCGTCGTCGGTGGCGGCGTCGTCTTCGTCGTGGTCGTGGTCGTTGTCGTGGTCGTCGTCGTTGCCGCCGTTGTCGTGGTCGTGGTCGTGGCCGTCGTCGTCGCCGCCGCCGCCGCCGTCGTCGTCGTCGTCGTCGTCGTCGTCGCCGTCGTCGCCGCCGCCGCCGCCGTCGTCTCCGCCGTAGGTTGTGGTCGTGATCGTGGTCGTCGTCGGCCTCTTCGTCGTTGACGTCGTCGATGTCATCGTCGTCGTCGTGGTCGTAGTCGTGGTCGTGGTCGTGGTCGTGGTCGTCGTCGTCGTCGTCGTCGTCGTCGTCGTTGTCGTCGTCGTTGCTGTCGGCACCGGCGCCGGTGTCGCCGCCGCCCTCATTGTCGCTGTTGCCGGCGTTGTCGTTTCATAGTCGTGGTCGTTGTCGCGGTCGTCGTCGGCGTCGGCAGCGTGGTCGTCGTCGTTGTCGTCGTCGTCGTCATGATCGTCGTCGTCGTCGTCGTGGTCGCCGCCGTTGTCGTGGTCGTCGTGGTCGTCGTCGTCGTTGTCGTCATCGTCGTCGTCGTGGTCGTCGTCGTCGTCATCGTCATGGTCGTCGTCGTCGTCGTCGTTGTCGTGGTCGTCGTCGTGGTCGTCTTCGTCGTGGTCATTGTTCCCTTGCGTCGTCGTCGTTGTTGCCGCCATTGTTGTGGTCGTGGTCGTGGTCGTGGTCGTCGTCGGCGGCGGCGGCGGGGGCGGCGGCGGCGGGGGCGGCGGCGGCGCCATCGGTTTCGGCGTCTGCGTCGGCGTCGTTGTCGGCGCCGGTGTCGGCGTCGGCGTCGGCGTCGGAGTTGGCGTCGTCGTCGTTTTCGTGGTCTTGGTCGTCATCGCCGTCGTCGGCGGCGGCGTCGTCGTCTTGTCGTCGTCGTCGTCGGCGTCGGCGTGGTCGTGGTCGCGGTCGTCGGCTGCGTCGTCGTCGTCGTCTTCGTCCCCTTCGTTCCCTTCGTCCCCTTCGTCGTCATCGTCGTCGTCGTGGGAGTCGCCGTCGTCCTCGTCGTCGTCGTCGTCGTCGCGTCTTCGACGTCGTCTTTGTTGGCGTCGGCGTTGGCGTTGTGTCGGCGTCCGTGTCAGTATCGGCGTCGGCGTCGGCGTCGTGGTTGTCGTCGTCCTCGTCGTTGTCGCTGTGGTCGTCGACGTCGACGTCGTCGTCGTCGTCGTCCTTTTCGTCGTCGTTGTCGTTGTTATCATCTTGGTGGTCGTCGTTGTCGTCGTTTTGTGTCGCTGCCGCCGCCGTCGGCGCCGCAGCCGCCATCGCCGTCGCCGTCGCCGTCTCCGTCGCCGTCGCCGTCATGTGGTGGTCGTTGTAGTGGTCGTGGTTGTGGTCGTGGTCGTCACCGTGGTGGTCGTCTTTTTCGTTGTCGTCGTCGATGTGGTCGTCGTCGTCTTTGCTGCCGCCGCCGTCGTCGTCGGCGTCGTCCTCGTCGTCCTCTTCGTCGTCGTCGTCGTCGCCGCCGTCGTCGTCGTCGTCGTCGTCGCTGTCGTCGGCGTCGTCAACGGCGGCATCGGGTGGTGGCTTTGGAGTCGGCGTCGGTGTCAGCGTCGGGGTTGTCGTCGTCGTCATCGTCGCCGTGGTTGTGGTCGCGGTCGTCGTCGTCGTCGTGTTCGTCGTCGTCGTCATCGTCGTCGTCGTGACTCTGCTAGGGTTCTATTCTAGACGCTTCGCCGCTTCGCGTCACCCCACCAATCCATCCAGAACAGTTGCCGAGACCTGACCAGGGATGTGGAGGAGCATGCAGTGTAATGAAGGACTGGGTAAGCCGTCGTACCCCAAGAGGGGAGGATGGGGGAGGAATCGGAGGTGGAGGAGGAGGATGAATGGGGAGGGGGATGGAGAGGGAGAGAGGGAGGAGGGAGGAGGAAGGAGGAAAAATCATGTGGATGAGGAAGAGTGGAGTGGAGTGGAGTGGAGTGGACCCCATCGCGAGTGCGATCCTAGCGAAGCAACCGATTGCATTGCGCCCTTCTCTCACGTCACGCCTGCGCCAGCCTGACTCAGGTACGGGATGTTACGCCCTCTGCCTGGGAGATGTCCCCTGCCATGCATCGTAGAACTGCCCGCCGTACTTGACATGGTTGTGAACTTCACCATTATTGTGAGCTGAAAGCCACTCAGGTCCCTCGCGGCACAACACTGACCTTGACATGGTTGTGAACTTCACCGTTATTGTGATCTGAAAAGCCACTCAGGTCCCTCGCGGCACAACGCTGACTATCATACCATACCGTAAAAACTGAACGCGTGCGCCACAACACTATGTGCGACGCGAAAATTGAACAACCAAGTTGAATGGTACAACGCACCTTTGAACACCGAGTGTACTTATAAGCCCACAACACCAAGCGCAGAGCTTTACTGTGAAGAACGGAAGCCGACCCGAGTATACGAGTAAAATCTCCTGGCACCGCTGGAAACCAGCGGCTGGGCGAACGGTTAGACAGGATCCACCCGAACCTTACTGCCGAGCCACAATCCACCCACCAAAGGCGTCAAGTAGCTTCACAACAGCCGCCCGCGTCAGGCCGCGCAGGGAATCTGAAATCCGGCGCTTCCGCTATGACCTCCACAATTGCCACACTGAGCGAAAGTGAAATGAACAAAAGAAATACACAGTGCGAACATGAGAGCGAAGTGACCAAACAATACAAATTGATTGCCACAAAATAGAATACAAATGAAAATATGTGAAGGCCCCAAAAAGGTAGTACGCCTGAGGTGGGCACGGAGAAGGGCCATTCGGCACCGTGTGTGTGTGTGGTAAGAATGTGCACAGCAGAGCAGCACACCAGAGGGTTCATTAATCGCACGCGCGCCCGAGCATGAAACACATCATGATGCGAAGGGGGCACGATTTGTCCGCACAGCGGGGCCTGATGAAGTGAGGCTTGCCGTCCCTAGCCCGCACCTCCAGGTCAGTGGGCCGCCTCCCCGCCCTCGGGTGTCTCGAGGTGTCCCCCGTCCCCCCGCCCACGGGTGTCACGGGGCGCTGACCCAGCGGGCCACCTCCCCGCCCCCGGGCGTCACGAGGTGGCCCCGTCCTTGCGCCCACGGGTGTCACGGGACGGAGGATGACAGGGCTATTTTCTATTTTCTCTATGTATTGGCAATTGTAGTTGTATATTGGTAGTATGTTGTGTCATATGTTTTCTTGTAACGCGTCGTGTTAAGATTGCAGTGCCGGACGGGCAAAGCATCCGTCGCAGATTGGCTCAAGTGAACAGGGCGCAGTCAATCGTCATATCGTTCACCGTTATTGTAATCATTTGTCTGCTTACAGTAACGTGTCTGATCCTAACCCAACCACTGTTACGACTCTCGACGTGCGCGGCACGGCGACGAGGGTTATGAGCCCACACGTGGGTACAGGCACGGCCTTGTAGGGCGTGCGTGGAGCATACCTTCAATGTGAAGCTTGCCCACAAACAGTTACTGACCCTTGGGTTTGCAGTGGTTGTTATTGCAGCGGCCAGTTGCAATGCTTTCAGATGGGGCTTGATGGATGGGTAGGCGTTCTGCGGGACTTGCATGCCGTGGGCAATTCAACAGCGCAGCCAACACACCACCGATGTGCAAAGGCAGCGCTGGAACGTCAGACTTGCCGCGCAATTTGCTAACTGGCGCGAGATGACAGTGACTGCAACGGGAGCGCTTGGAGCAGTCGGCGTCGCTATCGGGGGAGCTGGGGCGATGGTCGTCGGAGGAACTTCGGCGTTGGTGCGCGGAGCTGTTGAGGGACTGCTATCCACATCGAGGACCGCTTCCCCGCCTGAGCGGGTGGTGTTTCCTCAGAGGGCAGCTCCCTTGACGGATCAGCCCGCGGACGAAAATTCAACCCCACCGCCGGCAAGGACGCCAACAGCAGTCGTTACGGCACCAGGCGTGGAACCCGTGCCCGTGCCTGCTTGTCCTAAGCCTCCCAGGCCAACATCCTCACGCCAGCGATCCCACTGCGCAGAGATCCTTCGGAGGCTCATGGTAGACAGCCTGAAGGACGCCACAGGCCGTCTGAGGCATGTGACGACTTCCAGGGAAGCCAAAGCGATGGGTCATTCATTGTCTGGCGTGCCATACATCCAACAAATCAAACCACGCAAACATTCTCAGTGGACACAGGATCGAGTTGCCACAAAAAACGAGATACCCCACCATCTGGCGATGCGATTAAAGAGAATGCGATGGTGCCTGAGGCACCAGGATCCTTCCACAGCATCGGGGATGACTCCACGTCGGCCTTGGTGCAGGCCCAGACCGCAGCAACTGCAGCCCACGAGCCTGACGCTGAGCATGAAATCCGTGATCCCCCCGCCCTCGTGTGTCAAGGGGTCGCGGAATCATCGGGAGATGGTGAACTGTCTCGCCCCTCCGCCCTCGGGTGTCATGGGGTGCCGCAGGGCGCTACTCTCAACGACGTGTTCAGGGTCATCTTGTATTTGAAGCAAGAAGTGCACGACGAGAGGGTTCAATTCGACAACTCCCTGAAGGAGCTGCAGCAACGCACCGACCAAATGGATAAGCAGCTCCAGGACACCTTGGGGAAGGTAGAGAGCATTGAACTCAGCTTCACCAGCCTACACGTTCAACGAGCAGATCTGGCTGCAGAGCTATGATCCACCCAACAAGAACGCACAGCAATGAAAGGCCGGCTTGAACAACTCAAACCAGAGCATGCTTCATGGTATCCAGGCGACTGGAGAGCAGACGGTTGCGATAATACTGGAGCAATCGAGAACGAGAACCGATCATTGGCGCTAGAAGGCCTGATGGCCGATCAACAGGAGGAGGGCGACCAATACGTTTTCCAGGCAACGAGTCCTACGGCTGCTGGAGGTCAATTCGCAGCCCCAGCTGCGGCATACACAGGACGGCCCTTAGGACCTGGAAGCGGAAGCTTGGTGACGAAACCGATTCCTTCGTGGCCTCCATCTGCGTTGTCCCCAGCGTTGAGCATGCTGCGATCTGGGGCCCCAGAGACCGGGGCCGCGGCCTGGGTGGTTCCGCATCGCGCTCAGATCCTTTCTGGCGTAAGGGATTTGAGGCAAGGATTGGATGCAGAGGTGGTTGCTTACCACGTTCCTCTGGAGATGTAGCGTGGCCAGTTGCATACTGGAGGGGGCGTGGAAGAAAGTTTAACTGGAACTGCGATGCCGACAGTAGTTTCTACACAGGGCCAGGCAAGTGTTACCCCTTCGAGGGGGGGCGCTTGCATGCCGGCTCTGACGCTAGAAGCAGCCTTCGGCAGTGGTCACGCTGCAGCGCAGACTGCAGACCACGCAACAGGTCAAGCGCACGTCGCACCTAGCACTGGGTCCCCCCGCCCTCGGGTGTTACGGGATTTTGTGTCTGATGCCGACTCTCGTGATGCTCCGCCCGGGCTCGTTGGCAGCTCCGACGCAGCGACCTACAGTTTCGGACAGTCGATTACACTTGCGGGAGCAAGGCCTGGCTTTGCAGGGAACCAGCTTCGGCTTGAAGGCCACCCACCAGCGTTCCCTGGTGTGGGGTGCGGCCCTCGTGCGACGAGCGCCCTCTTGGGCCCCGACCTGGAGGGGGAAATGCCGATCGCCGAGCTAAGTTTGCTGATCAAATTCCTCAACTCGATGGGGGATTTGCCGCGGATTGAACTTTTGGGCGCCCATGGCCATGGAGAGCGACTGAAGCTGTGGCGTGTAGCCATGGACGCTCAGTTCAGGACCGCCAGGAGAGTGGTCATGGACTGGTGGCAGCGGTGCAACGAGGTCGCTGATGGGCACTACTGCGCCTGGCTGAAGGCACCTGGGAGATGAACAACGCCGAGATAACGGAGCGGCTGTCCAGACGCCGGCAGCCGATCGAAAACGGTTTTTACCGAAGATTCTCACGATCGTGCCTTCGAAGTTGAAGGGCGGCGTGATGCAGAAGAAGACGTATGGCATCGACGCGCGGGTTGTCGACGTCATTTTCGGCCTGCTGAATGAAGCTCCTGCAATCAGGCTCCCTTGATGAACAGGACCACTTTTTCAAGCAGCTCACCAACCCAAATCCGTGTCGCGAGCCCGTGGCCGCTCTCAAGGAGGTGCGCAGATGGTTCGCATCCATGACGCGGGCTGTGGAACTGGGAATGGCTCCTCCTGGGGTGGATCAGCTATATCGAGGGCCAGGTCTGTATACAGTTCAGCGTTTGAGGGAGACGACTTCGGTCTCCGGTTGAGGTGGGCAAATCTCGAGCAGCCCCGGGGCCACCCCCATCAGCTGAGTCACGAAGGGCTCCGTGCCACCAACCAGTTTGCCGAGGCCGAGCTTGGCGCAATGGTTGCGAAGGGCAAGGGCAGCGCGAACGCTTCCCTTCCCTCGCTGACGCCCAGCGAGCGCGCGCCAAAGTTGAGAAGGAACGCGCGGAGAAGAAGGCCACGGCTGCGAGAACACCGCAGCAGCCGCCGGGCAGTGACGCAACGGCGGCAGCGGTCACGATCAGTGGCTAGAGGTGCAGCTCGTCCACTTTACCTGGGCGTCTCAATGCGCGTCCTGGAAGGGCAGGGTTCTGCGCTCGTGGGGCGGCGTGCCGGCGCCGGCATCGAGGCCCCCCTACTCGCGGCCAGGACGGCAAGCCCGCCCTGAGGCGTGTAGTTTGTGGAAAGCAAGACCATGCCAGCAAAGACCGCGCCGCGCCGCGAAGGCGGGCGCGTCGCGACGAGGAGATGGCGGGGGGGGGGGGGGGCGCGCCGAGAACGGCGAGGCGCAGCCCGGCAGAAGGGGAGTGGCAAGGGCGAAGACGAGGGCATGGAGAAGGGAGGATAGAACAAAGGACGAGGAAGGATGCGGACAGCCAGAAGCGCGAGCTACGATGGCCAGGGCCCGCGCAGCGACGACCGCGAATCACGGGTGAGAGAGAGACTTCCCGGATGGCGCGCGTGGATTGGACAGCTGGGTCAACGTTTGGCTGCGCCGCGTGGGCCCGTCAGAGAGCCAATTCTCCTCGAAGGCATCGCGCTTGGCCGATGGGGGCGCGGCGCCTTGTTCCGCGCGGATCGGCCCGAAGGGCGCGCCGCAGGCCCTCATGGTGAGACGGCCGGGGCAGGATAACATCGACCTTGTGCCGATGGATTGATTCGTGGAGAGGTCGCTCGACGACTGGTGGGGGCGTCGGGGGAAACTCGCAACGGGGCGAGGCAGAGTTTTGTTATTGAGTCGATGCAAGGGTTTGCCGTATTTGACTTGCACGCAGTTGGATCAACCCCTCGCGGATTTACCCGCGCAGGATGTTCCTGGACGTGGAGGCCGCGCAGCCAGAGCATGAATTGCGTCGGCGCGCATCGTTTTGGGGCCTGCTGCTTGTGGAGCGCGCGCGACGGGAACGACGCCCACGAATCAGGGCGCCCGCAAGAGCCCGGCTCGCGCCATCGACGTGGACCAGCGGGACAAACTCATCCAGAAGTGCCAGTGCATGCTGGATCTCAATTGCGGCAACATCTCTATTGCGGCAACGAACAGAGGGGTGCAACCCGACGACCTGGGGACCGACCGCGCGATGCACCGCCTTGGCCTTCAGAAGGGGGTTCCCGAGCAGCAGTGGGAACTCATGGCCTGGTCTGCAAAGATGAGTGCGACGGCTCGCGCGGCGAATGTCTCCCGCCTGCGGCCAATAGATTGCAGGCGGGGGTGGCATGTTGAGCGATTTGATGACCACTTGCATATTTTGCACACGTTCTTGGTATGCGGATGCGAAGTGTCGCTTGCAAGCCCAACTTGTGCGCCGCGGGGTAATAACTGGCTTGATTTAGGGCGGATTTAGGTTGAGTCGGTTGAGTGTTTTTGTGTTTTGATGCCGACGACGATTGTAATGATGGCGGTTATCAAATCGTAGTGCTGATGGTGGTGGCGATGGTGATGGTGACGATGGTGGTGCTCATCGCATCCAGAATCACCATCATCACCATCACCCTCATCACCATCACAACCGCCCTCACCATACCATCATCACCATCCCCATCATCATCATCATCATCACCATCCATACCATCAGCATCGCCATCACCATCACCATCGTCACCATTGTGGTCCGTAGGACTTGGTTCAAAATAATGTCGTCGTCCGCTGGGGCGATTTCCCCGAGCCCTCCAGCCTCGTCGTCCTCTCCTTTTTCGAGGGCAGCTTCGCCGAGCCCTGCTTCTTCTTCGAGGGCAGCTTCGCCAAGCCCTGCTTCTTCTTCAAGGGCAGCTTCGCCGAGCCCTGCTTCTTCTTCGAGGGCAGCTTCGCCGAGCCCGAGCCCGAGCCCTGCGGCCTCGTCGAGGGCAGCTTCGCCAAGCCGCGGCAGCTGCAACAGCTCGGACGCCGATGCTGACGCAGGGTCCGACGCCGACGGCGCCGACGGAGTTGCCGACGCAGCGGGCTCCGAAGAGGACAGCGGCTCCAACGGCGGCTCCGACAGCGGCTCCGAAGAGGACAGCGGCTCCAGCAGCGAGGCAGCCGCGGCCGCAAGAGCGAAGGCGAAAGCCGCCCCGAGCAAAGCAGTCGAGAAGTTCCCGCCTTCGTTGTCCATGACCCTGGAGGAGCACGTCGCCGGCCACGACTACCCAAAGCACGTCTCCACCTGCGGCGCTTGCAAATTTTGAAAGAGCAAGGAGAAGTGGAGCGCCTCGTTGTCTGCGACGAATCCAGTAACACTGAAGAGCGAAACTTGGATAGGCTGCGTTGGTGGTAGATTTGCAGTCTACTTGTCATGCTCGGCGTTCAAGGGCGCTCGCTGCTATTCCACCATAGGCCGGGGATCCGCGAGTTTCCAACGCAAGGAAAACCTCGCGCGCCATGCGCAGTGCGAGGAGCACCAGGCAGCAGAAGCGGCGTGGAAAGAGCGGATTCGAGCGGAAGGTGCGCACCAGGGTCTCCCTGTGTCTGTGTTCTCCACAACGGCTGCATCAGCTGCAGCAGCTGCAACAGCCGTGGCGCCTGCGCCCGCCGTCGTCCGCAACGCCGACCAGCGCCCTGGTTGCCGCGCAGTGGTCGCCACCCGTGCAATGTTGGAGACAACCAGTTCCTTTAGTAGTTTCGACGTGTGGCGGGGTGCGTCCGTTGGGGGCGACCGTCAAGTTTTGGAGCCCAGTCGGCAGTGCCGAAGGCTGGTGACCACCAGGGCTCAGCACGAGAAGATCATCACGCAGAGGATCCTCAAACATGGTGCTGTTTTTCGTTTGGCTGCGGACGGCCTCGACCGCACGTACCAGGTCGAAATTGGCACCGTGCTGTGGTCGATCCCGAAGGCTTTGGATTTCCTCCCAAGCTACGGTCTCAAGGCAGGCTGGCTGGAACAGTTGGGCCCCAGAGGGCCCTGGATCGTGGATCGGGTGATCGGGGCGCGGGAGTTCCCGCGGGGCATGGACTGCGACGGCAAGGCTTCCTTGCTGGGGGAGTGCGTCCGTCGCGCGTGCCAGACGGCAGGCGGGGAGCTGGACGGGGACTTGCACAAGCAGGTGCGACAGGATACCCGGGCATGGTGCAGCGATGGGGCGGATCTAAGTGTACCCCTGGCTGCAACAGCTACGTTCCATGGGCTGGCGTTTCACGCGTGGGGCGAGTCTCACTCGTCCCAGAAGGTTCTGGCCAATTCGATGAAAGGAGACAGCGAAATAACGACCACGGACGAGCTGCTGGCAACGGGTAAGAGGCCGCCAAGTCTGGCCAAGTTCCTGACTACCTCCACCGTGTTCCGCAACACACTCGGGGAGCAGCAGCTGGTGGAAGACGGCGTTGCGTTCGTCAAAAACTCCGGCTGGGCCCCCCAGCTTTTCAACAGTCGGGCGGGGCCCTATGCACGGGAAAGCCGGCGTTGGGAAGTCATTTTCGAGGCGCTCGGAGCGGGGTCCCAGGGGAATGACAAAGATCGGCGCATTCTGGCCCGACATATTCTGGAAGGGCTCGGGGGCGAGAACAGTTCGCGCCTGCTCCTGGGGGGGTTGCTGGCCGACTTGAGTGCGGAGCACTACTCCTGGGTCGCCACCGGAGACAAGAGCAACCCCGACGCTGCCAGCGTTCAATCCAGGGCCGCCGCTTTCCTCTCCAAGCTGGATACATTGTTCGTCCAGGGGAATATTCTGGCCATCCCCGACACGTTTACTGGCGTCACCCTCAAGTTTCTGAAGGCCACGAAGCGGCTCGCGCGCGGCACTGGCGTCCAGACCGCTGGTATCGTCGATTGGAGCACGGAGCCCCGAGCCCGCGAAGCCGTCCACGCGGCTCCTCGACGAGCGCAGGGGATCGTGGCCAATGTGAAGGAGAACATGAAGCTATATCGGCCAGAGCATTCTTGGTTGCACGCCTTTGCAGCCTTTCGCTTGCCTTCCCCCCTGTCCCTGTCTGCAACAGCAGAGCATGCAACAGAAGCCGAGGCCTGTTGAAGCGCATCTGCCAGGCGGCAGACCTCCCCGAGCAGAAGGCAATCTCCCAGCTGCGGCAAATGTTGTCCCGCGCCCAGGTGCATCATCGAAACGGGGGCACCGCGCGGCAGGCTTGGGGCCGCGCTGCGGTGGAGTGGCCCGAGCTCCCCAGCGGCCGTCGCCTCGTGGAGCTCTTCCTTGTATGGAAAACGAGCACGGGCAACTTGGAGAGGCGATTCCGCCGTTTCTCGGAGGTGCATTGCCCCGAGAGGGCGCGGCTCCTCGACGTGTCCGTCGAGGAGTGCACGCTCGTGGACCAGGCGCCCTCCAGCAGGTTGCTGCGCACGTGGCTGGACGACAACGACGAGAGCAGCTCTGCCGCCAGTCGTTGGCACAGGCATGTGTTCAAGCTACATGAGGTCGCGCAGGGGAAGATCGTGCCGCTGAGGAGGGCCGAGAGGCGCGACAAGGGAAGCACGCGGGAGCCTGGGGCAGCACGTCGGACAGAGGTAGGCTTCGGGCGCAGGCGAGCAGCTGCCGTCGACGCCATGGCGGCCGCTTCCCCGAGCAAGCGCGCCCGCCTTCTCGCGGAGGGCGCCCCCGATCTCGCTGCGCTGGCTCAGGAGGCGGCCCAGGCGAGCGGCGCAGATCCAGTCGGGCCCGCTGCAAAAGTCGTCGCCGCCGTCGCCAAGCGGGAGGCCAAGATCCGAGAGCGCAATCTTGGAGGGGCGAAGGCCGCCGCCAAGGCCAGGAGTACCCGAGAGAAGAAAGTCCTGCGCAGTGCCAGGCCAGCTGCGGGCCGCGACGCTTACTTGCTGCCCCCCCCGCGCCCCGCTGGGCTCATGCTGGCTCGCATGGTAGATGGGGGCGCTCGCAACAAGGCGCAGCGCTTGCGTTTCAAGGTGTTTCAGGACCCGGTGGACTTCCTGGACTATCTTGCCCGTCATACGGCCCAGGGGAAGAAGGGGAACGTAGTCTTGGCGCCAACAGCTGACACCGACTATTGCATCGCCGCCCAGATCGTAGCAGCGTTCACGGGAGCTTTTTTTTCACAACGCCGACTGACTTTGCACGGGAGGATTCTCCAAAAGGCATCCAGTACACGGAGAAGCTTCGGAACTCGAGCAAGAGCTACCACGTGGCTGTAACAGAGGCTCTCGCGGAAGACCTGCCTACACTGCCCCACGTTTTGCGAGCGCTTGCCCAGACGCCGAGTGGGTGTGTGATCTATTACAAGAGCCCCAGGAAGCTCTGCAAGTTCTTCAAGAGGCAGGCCAATCCCCGCCTGGCGCAGCGAACTTGCGTGCTGTGCCGCTCGGGAGAAGAAGCGGGTGTCGACAGAGCCGTCAAACAGCTCTACAACAGCCCGAGGAACTGGGTTCTGCGTTTCGACGCGACGGTCGCAGCACTGTGCCCAGGCACCAAGGCCGTGCCATAGTTTGTTGAAAAAGAGCGCCGCCCAACGTCGTCCGACCTTACCTCCCCCCCTGCGCCCCTCAGTGGGCGCCGCTGCCGCGGGCGGCGCTGCCCGCCGCTGGGGACCTGAAGGTCGCCGATGGGGGGGGGGGGGCTGCTGTTGCCCGTGGCGGCGGTTGTCGGCGGCGAGGGTGGGAGGGCGGGGGTGGGAAGCATCGGGCGCCCAGGGCCGCCCTCAGGAGGAGGGGGATGAGGGGGGTGATGGGGCTGAAGGAGGAGGGGGGAGCAGGACGAGGCAGGAGCAGCGACGAGGCCGTCTTCCCCGCTGCAACAGCCGCTGCAACAGCCGCTGCAACAGCCGCTGCAACAGCCGCTGCAACAGCCGCTGCAACAGCCGCTGCGACAGCCGCTGCAGTAGTAGAGCACACCCAGCTTTCCTGTAGCGCAAGCACCTCGGCTCAAGGCATTTCTTGCAGCGCCTGCAGGCTGCCATGCCAGAAATGGGGCGCAAGGGCAAGGGCAAAGGGCGCCAGGTCAGACCAGCCAAATCTGGGCTAGCTGTAGTACCCCCCCCCCCTGTCTGATAAGAGCTCCCATGGAGCTCTAACATGCCATGTTAGAGCTCCCATGGGGCTCTAACGTGGCAGGTTAGAGGATGTTAGAGCTACATTGGAGCTCTAACATGCCATGTTAGAGCTCACCTGGAGCTCTAACATGGCATGCTACATGATGTTAGAGCTCACAGGGAGCTCTAACATGCCATGTTAGAGCAGCTCTAACATGGCATGTTAGAGGGTGTTAGAGCTCCATTGGAGCTCTAACATACCATGTTAGAGCTCCCATGGAGATCTAACATGGCATGCTAGAGGATGTTAGAGCTCCCAGGGAGCTCTGACATACCATGTTAGAGCTCCCACGCAGCTCCTACTAGCCAAAACTGGAGGAGCTGTAGTACACGTCGACGTCTAACTTGACATGTTGCACCTCCCTGGGGATACCCCAGGGAGGTGTAACATATCAAGTTAGACGTCGAATTGTACTACAGCTCCTCCAGTTTTGGCTAGTAGGAGCTGCGTGGGAGCTCTAACATGGGATGTTAGTAGAGCTCCCATCTTCAGGTCGGCAGCTGGGAGTACTTGCTCAACCATCGCAAAGGCTTGCGGAGCCAGAGGGAGCGGTGCGAGTTGAATATCACGTTGCGCGTCAGGAGGGCGAACACGATGAGGCGTTGGATCATGAGCGCCGCCTGCGCTGGGTCCAACATAAGCAGCAGCAGTTGGACAATGACGGCATGATGATCTTCGACCGTCCAGGAGTCTGGGAGGGCCAGGAGAGACCCTACGGATGCCTGGACGCGACCGCACGCAGGCAGTTGAGCGATGAGGAGATCAGGTGGAACACTCAGATGATAGACTGGGAGCGTCGGAACCCGCCACGGGCGACTGGGATCGAAGACTGTGTACGGCACCACTGGGATCTGCAGCGGTGGGTGAGGCAGCAGCGGCGCCTGTCAAACGCCCAGAGTCGCCAGAGAGAGGCGTCGCCGCGCCAGCGCCAGTTGGCTGCAACAGCGTCATCAAGCGGGCGGCGAGAGGCAGCAACAGCTCGTGAGGGCGCAGGCGCTAGTGGCCCGCCGATGGCGGCGAGGAGCGGGCTCAGGCTGACGGAGCTTCCGTCGGAGGCCGACAGAACGCGGGCCCAGGCCGAGCAGTCGGGTGATCCGCACCACACGATTGTGATCTCCGACAGCGACTCCCCCCGAGAGGCTGGTGACCGTACCCGCAGAGGCAGAGAGCGCACCCGCAGCACGGCGCGGGATGCTCCTGTCACGGCACGGACACGGCCAGAAAGCCATGCACGGCGCGGGATGGGTGCTCCTCTCACATCTCCGCTTCGGCAGGAGGAGGATGATTGGAGGCAAAAGACTCCGTGGGCCAATCGCGCGCCAGCGAAAAGGGTCAGTGACACGCCCGCGGTGGGCCAGCCTCTTCCGAAACGGATGCCCTCCCGCCCGCATCGGCCAATCGATTTTTCGGGCAGGGTCGTGCCGCCGCCGCCGCCGATGACGAGAGAGCAGCTGCGACAAGAGGCGGACCACTACAAGCCCGAGCCAGAGCGAGCGCGGCAGGAACACATGGAGGCTGAGCGGCGCCAGCTCTTATCCCAGGCTCCACGTGGGTCAGCCACACGGGCGACGACGGTTTCTGCCACCATGAAGCACAGCGAGGAGACTATCGAGCGCGGGAAACTTCTTAAGCGGCAGGCGGAACAGACGACGAATGCCCGCATAGCTGCAAGAGCCACGTCAGCCTTCCCACTACGTGCAAAGGTCGGTCAGACGGCGGAGCAGTCCAAAGGTTACAAGTCCATCGCCAAGTTGCCCCCCGAGGAGGCCGCAGTCGTCGAGCAGAGCAAGCCGAAGCGCCTTCCACCCTTTGTTTTGTCGTCCCCGCACGAGGCCATTCCCGTGTTCCACAAGGACTGGACGCTGGTCGAGGGTGCATGGTCGGACCCCGATAAGCTCGTTCTGGAATTAAAGCTGCGGGCAGAGAGGAACAAGATGATACATGGGTACCTCCTAGCCGGCTTCCCCGTGTGGTACCCGAGCTCGGGAAGCTCCGTGTGGCCTCTGGCGCGGTCGCACGACTTCTGCACCTTTCACCCCATCCAAGCTGTAACAGCGGAAGCGGGCCCTGGCTGCGTCGTGAAGGTGGCGTCCACCGTGCAGAAAGGAGACATCGTCTTCTGCCTGGTGCAACCGCAGCACCAATACTACGCGCACATTGTGATCAAGGCAGAATGGGACTTCCACAGGCGCGAGTACAAGTACTGGATCGGCGGCATCAGGCAGAACATCAATGGCTATTGTTTCAGGGAGCACATCTTCGGGATCCTCGTGGACGTGCAGGTGCAGTACCATGGCAACTACTACAGTCGCCCGCACCCAAAAACGCTGTACGACAGAGTCGCGCACATTTATTACACGAGCCCTGACGAGGCAAAGCAACTCTGTGAGCCTCGGTGGGACCAGCCCGCGTCTGGGAGCAGCTGACAGCTTGCACAGACTGTCACAGTAAATCGCGGGGCCTCTCCGAGCGCGCTTCTGGTAGACTGCAACAGTCGACTGCGACACGCCAGTTCTGGTTTAGGCATTGCTTCTGTCAGCGCCAGTTTTGGCCGACCTGCACAGATGCGCCTCTCGGATGAGCCCTGCCTTCCGCTATGCAACAGATACGCACGCAATTCGAGTACGCGGCACCCTCGCACACATTTCGAGTGGGGTTGTGGGCGGCTAGCATGACTGAACACCGCAAGTTCTCGAGCGCCTGACCCGTCGGCGAAGTGCTTCCAGTCGCGTCGGGTGGTGACTGTCTGTCAGATACCCTTCGGCGCGGGTGACCTGAAGTTTGCCTTATACTGTAACAGTGGCACGCCTGTGCGGCCGCCCGCATACGCTTTGACGCTGTGCGGACTGGGTTTGTCTTGCGGTTTTCCTTGATGCTGAGCCGGCTTGGCTGCACGACTGAGGTGTGTGTGTGTGTGTTTGTATATGATTAGCACACATATCAACACGAAGTACATGTATTGTGTGTGGTATTGTCCTCTCGTGCGTCTCATCTTAGGAGCGTGCCACTCGTTCAGGGACCCTGGCATCCAGCTCGCTGGCCTCAGGTTGCCAGTTGACTTACTCAGGGGGATGGCAGTGGTGAGGGGAATGGGAAGGGGCTGGGATGGGGACGGTTGTGCGGAATCGGCAGAGTCTTTGTGGCCAGCGCTCCGCTGCAACAGCCGCACACATTTCGAGTGGGGTTGTGGGCGGCTAGCATGACTGAACACCGCAAGTTCTCGAGCGCCTGACCCAGTCGGCGAAGTGCTTCCAGTCGCGTCGGGTGGTGACTGTCTGTCAGATACCCTTCGGCGCGGGTGACCTGAAGTTCGCCTTATGCTGTAACAGTGGCACGCCTGTGCGGCCGCCCGCATACGCTTTGACGCTGTGCGGACTGGGTTTGTCTTGCGGTTTTCCTTGATGCTGAGCCGGCTTGGCTGCACGACTGAGGTGTGTGTGTGTTTGTATATGGTTAGCACACATATCAACACGAATAACATGTATTGTGTGTGGTATTGTCCTCTCGTGCGTCTCATCTTAGGAGCGTGCCACTCGTTCAGGGACCCTGGCATCCAGCTCGCTGGCCTCATGTTGCCAGTTGACTTACTCAGGGGGATGGCAGTGGTGAGGGGGATGGGAAGGGGCTGGGATGGGGGCGGTTGTGCGGAATCGGCAGAGTCTTTGTGGCCAGCGCCCCGCTGCAACAGCCGCACACATTTCGAGTGGGGTTGTGGGCGGCTAGCATGACTGAACACCGCAAGTTCTCGAGCGCCTGACCCAGTCGGCGAAGTGCTTCCAGTCGCGTCGGGTGGTGACTGTCTGCCAGATACCCTGCGGCGCGGGTGACCTGAAGTTATGCAGAGAAGCGCGACAACGAAACGGCGAGCTTCTCCGACTCGTCTCCTCTCGCCGTCTGCTGCGCCTCCGCTGCAACAGCTCCTGCGCCTCCCCGCCCCCCAGGTCCCTGGTGGCGGGCGGCGCTGCCGCGGGCGGCCGCGGCGCCCCCGCAGGCCCACGTGGGGGAACCAGGATGACGATGACGAGGAGGACGAGGCTAGGAGGAGGAGCAGGAGGAGGAGTCCAGGTGGAAGGAGGGGGGTGGAGCGCATCACGCTCTGAGCTAAGGTGCCCGCGAGAGCATCTGTTACTGGCGCGAGTGGGAATGGGCCCACGATAGGACTCTGCGCATGTGCTGCGCATGGCTGGAACAGCGAGCGCAGGCGCTCCCGTGCATCACTGAGCTCAGAGATGAGGAGAAAGACGCCCATATTCAGATCAACTGCGTTCCTTATTATGCAGATTGTCTCGCTCTCCAGGCCGCTAGGCGCTTGGATGCTTGGGCTGCCTGGTTCGAATTGTTCTAGCCTCTGGCCTTCGGCTTTCTGGTGCCCAGCACCTCCCTGGTCGCCACCAGCTGGGCGCAGCAAGCGAGGGGGAAGAGGCCACCAGAGAGGGCCCTAGGGCCCTAGGGCGCCACACCCAGGACCCCACAGAGCCCCGAGCACCCCAGCAGATCCGCGACAGGATTCGCATCCTTACATCATCTTGGCATATTGACCCAAGCTAGTTCCCCATGGCTGGGGCAAGAACCATGGGGGATCCTTCATTCAGCACCTCATCCCAGGGGTTTCCCAGCGCGGACTCGCAGTCGGTGTCTGCCTGCCTTCTGCGAGACATGTTCGGCGGCTCGGATGACGAGGCCACTGAAGGTATGACGCTCTATGTTGAATTCAGAGTTGCTGTGGGCGTTCGGACCGTGGCCGCCGCCGCTGCGAGTCCGCAACAAGCCAACCAGGGAGGTTTTGCAGCGGGCGCGGGCGCCGCTGGCGGCACCCACAGAGCAGCGCGAGATCCAGGCAGCATCGCTTCCTCCAGAGATAAGGGCTTGCAAGAGCCGTCGGCATCGCCTCCAGGGATCAGGGCCTGCGAGATCCAGACAGCATCGCCCTCTCCAGCACAGGTGCATCCACCATCAGCATCGTCGCTTCCTCCAGGGAGCGTCGGAGACGGCGGAGCAGCTCGAGGGCCTTGCGGCGTGAACGTCAAGGTCAAGGTCATGGCCAATGGCACCATCAGCGCCGATGGCATGGGCAATGGGAACAATGACACATTTTCGTTCATCACAGATCGCCTGGGGCTCGACCTTTCACGCGGGGGACCGCCTACCGACGCTGTCGAGGGCCGAGCAGGATGCGGCGACGGTGGCGACAATGCCTCTGGAGTTCGGAGCCCGAGGGCCTTTGCAGGGGCCGATGGCTTCGCGAAGGTCGCCTGTTTCGACGGCAACGGCAAAAGAGTGACAGCGCCTGCCAGGCGTCGCATGCGCTCGCGCAGCCGAGAGACGCGGCTCAAGATGATGTGGGAAGGCGCCCGGGAGGACGCTCGACAGGTGCTCAGCGATTGTCGCGGCATGCAATCGATGTTTGTACACCAGCCCCTCGTCGACACCGACGTTGGTTCAGCGATGAAGCGCGTGCGGCACCTCCACGATCGTGCCATCGCCTCTGGGCGCTCCGTCTACATCGGCACGACGAGCGACCCTTCATGGCGATGTAATGGAGGATGGGGGTGACGAGGAAGCGACCGAAGCTTCATGCGCGGGCACAAGCTCAGCTACGATGAGATGCAAGTGGTCGCGTCCTTCCCCGACAAACAATGCGGAGAGGTTGAGAAGCATGTGATCGCGCACTTCCCCCGTGCTGACAACAAGGCCGCGTCGCAGCAGGGGCTTGCGGTCAGGCGCTGCGCATGCAGCTTCCTATATGTCTGTAGGACATCATGAGCGCCATTTGCGAAGCTGCCCAGCTCCGCTGTCTTGTGCGCGCAGTGGCCACTACCCAGACGTGGTACGCGGTGGTGGCGACTGAGGCCGCGATGCAGACGTGACAGAATCGCCAGTACGCTGCAACAGCCGCTGCAACAGCCGCTGCAACAGCCGCTGCAACAGCCGCTGCAACAGCCGCTGCGTTAGTAGAGCTCAACCCAGAAACTGGCGAGCGTGAGGACGATCTCCCGTTTCGACTTCACCTCTGGGGCGACTGAGGCTGCGATGCAGAAGTGACAGAATCGCCAGTGCGCTGCAACAGCCGCTGCAACAGCCGCTGCAACAGCCTCTGCAACAGCCGCTGCAACAGCCGCTGCAACAGCCGCTGCAACAGCCGCTGCAACAGCCGCTGCTACAGCCGCTGCAACAGCCGCTGCAACAGCCGCTGCACCAGCCGCTGCGACAGCCGCTGCAGTAGTAGAGCACACCCAGCTTTCCTGTAGCGCAAGCACCTCGGCTCAAGGCATTTCTTGCAGCGCCTGCAGGCTGTCATGTCAGAAATGGGGGGCAGCGCAGGGGGGGGCCTCCTGGCCCATGTCCAGAAACCGTCATCATGGACCCTGACAACACTGGACGCATTGAAGCCCCATGGCTACAAGTTAAGGAGTACGTTTCGAAGACGAGTGGAGAACCGAATGGGCCCTGGTGGCATTGTGCACCGTGTGACAAATGGGCAGCCCCGACGCACCAGATTTCGCAGGACCACATCAAGAATGTAAAGAATAAGTATCTCTGGTTCCATGGTGCCTGTCCACAGGGTTCTGATGAGGACAAGACCGCATGGTGCTCTACCATCGTGAGCACTGTGGAGCTCCACCCGAGCTACGCCCAGAAGAAGCGGGAAGACTATGAAGCGGAGGACTGGAGGTCGACGAGGAAGGCCAAGGTCAAGGCCAGAGAGGGCAGAGGATAGCAATGGCAAAGTGAAGGCCATCAGCAAGAAGCTGGAACAGCTGCAGGAGCTTTAAACAACTGGACAAGCTGGAACAGCTCAAGAGCTGCGTCATCAGGAGCTGCAACAGCAGGAGCTGATACAGCAGGAGCATAGCAGTGGCAGCAGCAGGACGGGCTAACCACCGTTATCACCACGATGTTAAATTTCTTGACCAACGCACACAACAAGGACGAGAAGATGGATGATATTATGGCTTTCCTGCGGGCACAGGGGCAGATGCTCGCGGATCTCATGCGGGCACAGGACAACCTGCAGAAGAATGTCGAGGAGCTCGATCAGAAAGTGGAGGAGCTCAAGCAGAAGAACAAACAGCAGCACCAGTGAGCTCAGCAGCAGGACAAGTGACCCCGCATGGGCGCCTGGTAGCCGATGCCGGAGGCGCGCAGCCTGGCTCGCGCGCTGGCTCTTTCGCCGCGCTGACGCGGCGCAGGGGGCTGGAATATGGCTCCTGAAGTTTTGGAAGGCTCTGGAGTTATTCGCAAATTTGGGTATGCTCCTTATGGCCCCCACAGCGCCCACCTGTCGGAGCCCCACCTCGAGCTCGATCCTCGACTACTTCGTTTTGGGAGCAGGTGTTGCTATATTGGTTTCAGGCGCTGACTTCGTGGGTCCACGGAGTTCTAACATATCATGTTAGAGCTCCCACGGAGCTCTAACATACGATGTTGGAGCTCCACTGGGGCTCTACCATATTCTAACATGCTATGTATGTTAGAGCTCTACTGGAGTTCTAACATGCCATGTTAGAGCTTCCAGGGAGCTCTAATATAATCTAACGTGCTATGTGAGAGCTCCGTTGGGGCTCTAACATGCAATGTTTGAGCCCCCTGGGAGGTCTAACGTGCAAGGTTAGAGGTGCCAGGGAGTTCCCTGGCATCACATGGTTCAGCTCCCAGGGAGCTATATAACATGACACGTTAGAGGTCCCACGGAGTTCTAACATACGATGTTAGAACTCCCAAGGAGCTCCAGCATACTCTAACTTGCTATGTTAACAGCATGTTAGAGTTGCCTCCCATACTCGACGGGACCTCTAACATAGCATGTTAGAGCTCCCATCGAGCCGCCCCCCCCGCCGTCGTCGTCGTCGTCGTCGTCCTATTGGGCACGTCCGCATGCCGTCCCCCCGCCATCGTCGTCGTCGTCGTGATGATGATGATGATGGTGATGATGGTGGTGATGATGGTGATGGATGATGGTGATGATGGTGATGGAGATGATGTTGATTGTATATATATACGATCGGATAGTCGCCGTTCGAAATTATCATTATCATCGTCATAAACATCGTCACCATCACAATCAGAAAAACATGACATCGTCATAATCATACTAAAAAAACATCAAACAACAGGAAAGACCATAATCACATCAAAAACACATCAAAAACATCAACCTAAACCAGCCCTAACCCAAGCCAGTCGAGGGGACCGCTTCCGACGAGGAGGCCGGGAGCTCTAACATGCCATGTTAGAGCTCCCACGGAGCTCTAACATGCCATATTCGAGCTCCCAGTGAGCTCTAACATACTCGAACATGCTATGCTAGAGCTCCCTGGTCGCTCTCACCTACCCGCCGCCACCGCCGCCGCCGTGTTAGAGCTCCCACGGAGCTCTAACATGCGATGTTCGAGCTCCCAGGGAGCTTTAACATAATCTAGCATGCTATGTTAGAGCTCCATTGGAGCTCTAATGGAGCTCTAACATACAATGTTAGAGCTCCCAGGGAGCTCTAACATACTCTAACATGCTATGTCAGAGCTCCGTTGGAGTTCTAACATGCCATGTTAGAGCTCCCTGGGAGTGCCAACATAGCATGTTAGAACTTCCTGGAGCTTTATCATGCCATGTTAGAGCTCCCTGTGAGGTCTACTATGCTAGGTTAGAGGTGCCAGGGAGTTCCCTGGGAGCTCTTACATGACATGTTTCAGCTCCCAGGGAGCTATAACATGACATTTTAGAGGTCCCACGGAGTTCTTACATACGATGTTAGAGCTCCCACGGAGCTCTAACATACGATGTTAGAGCACCCTGGGAGCTCTAACATAATATAACATGCTATGTTAGAGCTCCCAGGGAGCTCTAACATAGCACGTTAGGGCTCCCAGGGAGCTCTAACATACTCTAACCTGCTAGGTTAGAGTCCCCTGGGGGCTCTAACGTAGCATGTTAGAGCTCCCACGGAGCTCTAACATACGATGTTAGGGCTCCCAGGGAGCTCTACCATAATATAACATGCTATGTTAGAGCTCCATTGGAGCTCTAACATACGGTGTTAGAGCTCCCAGGGAGCTCTAACATACTCTAACATAACATTAAACATATTTACGATGTTAGAGCTCCCAGGGAGCTCTACATATATAGCATGCCACGTTAGAGCTCCATTGACTCTAACATGCGGTGTTAGAGCTCCCAGGGAGCTCTAGAGCCCCCTGGGAGCTCTAACCCGCCGCCGCCGCCGCCGCCGCCCCTTAACCGTTTCGGCCTCGATTGGCGAAACCGTTAGATTTGCACGAGAACCCCTCTCGCCCATGGGGGGAGGGGCTTGACCGCGGGCGCAAATCGATTGCGCAACGGTTAATGGCCCCCCCCCCCCCCCCCCCCCCCCCCCCTGGCGAGAGGGGGGAGCCATAACACCGTTTTTTCACAATCTGATTGCGAAACGGTTAAGGCACCCCCCCCTCTCGCCAGGGGGGGCCTCAACCGCGTCACAATCGATTGCGCAGCGGCTAAGGCCCCCCCCCCCTGGCGAGAGGAGGGGCCGCCTCGACCGTTTTCACAATCGATTGCGCACGGATTGAGGCCCCCCCCCTCTCTCGCAGGGGGTGCCGCTCACCCGTTGCGCGATCGATTGCGAAACGTTAGTCCCCCCCCCCTCCGCCAGGGGGGGAGGCCCTGAACCGCGTCGCAATCGATTTGCGCAACGGTTGAGCCCCCCCCTGGCGAGAGGGCGGCCCTCAACCGTTTTGCGCAAAATCGATTGTGAACGGTCGAGCCCCCCCCCCTCTCCCCAGGGGGGAGGCCTTAACCGCGTCGCAAATCGATTGCGCAACGGTTGTAGCCCCCCCCCCCTGGCGAGAGGGGGGGGTCTTAACCGTGCGCAATCGATTGCGATACGGTTAAGGCCCCCCCTATCGCCGGGGGGGGCCTTAACCGTTGCGCAATCGATTGTGACACGGTTCAGCCCCCCCCCGTGGCGAGATGGGGGGGCCTTAACCGTTGCGCAATCGATTGTGACACGGTTAAGCCCCCCCCCCTGGCGAGAGGGGGGGGGATCTTAACAGTTGCGCAATCGATTGTGAAACGGTTAAGGGGCGGCGGCGGCGGCGGCGGCGGGTTAGAGCTCCCAGGGGGTTCTAACACAGCAAGTTAGAGTATGTCAGAGCTCCCTGGGAGCTCTCACATCGCATGTTAGAGCCCCGACGGAGTTCTAACATAGCATGTTATATTATGTTAGAGCTCCCTGGGAGTTCTAACATCGCATGTTAGAGCTCCAATGGAGCTATAACATAGCATGTTATATTATGTTAGAGCTTCCCGGGAGCGCTAACATCGTATGTTATGGCTCCGTGGGAGCTCTAACATATCATGCTAGAGTATGTTAGAGCTCCCTGGGGGCTCTAACATCGTATGTTACAGCTCCGTGGGAGCTCTAACATAGCATGTTAGAGCTCCATGGGAGATCTAACGTGCCATGGTAGAGTTCCACGGGAGCTCTAACATAGCAGGTTAGAGCTCCACGGGAGCTCTAACATCCTATGTTAGAGCTCCCAGGGAGATCTAACATAGCTTGTTCGAGCCCCCAGGCAGCTCTAACATGCCATGTTAGAGCTCCAATGGAGCTCTAACGTGGCACGTGATACCATGTTAGAGCTCCCAGGGAGGTCTAACATGCTATGTTAGCTCCAATGGAGCTCTAACATCGCATGTTATGTTATGTTAGAGCTCCCTGGGAGCTCTAACATGGTATGTTAGAGCTCCGTGGGAGCTCTAACATGCGACGTTAGAGCTCCAAGGGAGCTCTAACATAGCAAGCTAGAGTATGTTAGAGCTCCCTGGGAGCTCGAACATGGTATGTTAGAGCTCCGTTTGAGCTCAAACATGGCATGCTAGAGCTCCAATGGAGCTCTAACATAGCTAACATCGCATGTTAGAGCTCCGACGGAGCTCTAACATGGCATGTTAGAGCTCCCCAGTGGGGGCCTCAAACATAAGCAATTTTCGAGTATGTTAGAGCTCCCTGGGAAGCTCAAACATAGTATGTTTAGAGCCCCACGAGTTCTAACATACCATGTTTAGAGCTCCCAGGGAGCTCTAAACATACTGCACATGCTAGGTTTTGAGCCCCCAGGGAGCTCTACAATGCCATGTTAGAGCTCCCAGGAGCTCAAAGATAACTCGAACCAGCTAATGCTAGAGCTCCCAGGGAGCTCTAACAAGCCATGTTAGAAAGCTCCCAGGGATCCCACTGACTCTAAACATGCTAAGTTAAAGGCCCCTTCCCGATGGAACTCGGGAATTCAGAGCTCCCAGGGAGCTCTAACATACTGGAACATGCTATGTTAGAGCTCCCAGGGAGCTCTAACATACTCGAACATGCTATGTTGGAGCTCCGTTGGAGCTCTAACAAGCCATGCTGAAGCTCCCACGGAGCTCTAACATACTATGTTAGAGCTCCCAGGGCGCTCTAACATACTGGAACATGCTATGTTAGAGCTCCGTTGGAGCTCTAACATACCATGTTAGAGCTCCCACGGAGCTCTAACATACCATGTTAGAGCTCCCAGGGAGCTCGAACATACTCGAACATGCTATGTTAGAGCTCCGGTGGAGCTCTAATAAACCATGTTAGAGCTCCCACAGAGCTCTAACATACCATGTTAGAGCCCCCAGGGAGCTCTGACATACAGGAACATGTTATGTTATAGCCCCGTTGGAGCTCTAACATACTATGTTGGAGCTCCCACGGAGCTCTAGCATACCATGTTAGAGCTCCCAGGGAGCTCCCACGGAGCTCTAACATGATATGTTTAAACTCCGTTGGAGCTCGGTTTGTTAGAGCTCCCAGGGAGCTCTAACATGGGAGCTCTAACGTAGCATGTTAGAGCTCCCAGGGAGCTCTAACATACTGGAACATGCTATGTTACAGCTCCCAGGGAGCTCTAACAGACTGGAACATGCTATTCTAGAGCTCCGTTGGAGCTCTAACATGCCACCTTAGAGCTCCCACGGAGCTCTAACATACCATGTTGGAGCTCCCAGGGAGCTCTAACATACTCGAACATGCTTCGTTAGAGCTCCCAGGGGGCTCCCACTGAGCTCTAACATGTTATGTTAAAGCTCCGTTGGAGCTCGGAATTGTTGAGCTCCCAGGAGCTCTGACATGGGGGCTCTAATATAGCATGTTAGAGCTCCCTGGGAGCTCTGACGTACTCGAACATGCTATGTCAGAGCTCCGTTGGAGCTCTAACAAGCCGTGTTAGGTCCTCCTGGGGGGTTCTGTGTTTTCCCAGGGCGTTAGGGTTCCTAAGATTGCTGAGGTATTCCTGAGCGGCGACGACGGCGACGGCGACGGCGACGACGACTGCACTGCAAATTTTACTTTAAATTTGTCGCGCTGGCGTCTGGCAGTTCCCAGGGGCCGAGAGACCGAAAACCAGCCCAGGAGCCAGGAGCGACCAGAACAACCGACGGACAACCGAAAACAACCAAAACCGACAGGGAAGGGGCACCCCCAGGGGCCGAGCGACCGAGAGCCAGCCCAGGAGCCAGGAGCGACCGAAACAACCGACGGAAAACCGAAAACAACCGCAACCAGGCAAGGCAGGGGCAACCAAGGGGCCGAGCGGCCGAGAGCCAGCCCAGGGGCCAGGGACGACCAGAACAACCGACGGACAACCGAGAACAACCAACAACAGACAAGGAAGGGCGCCCCAGGGGCCGAGCGACCGAGAGCCAGCCCAGGAGCCAGGGACGGCCAGAACAACAGACAGACGACCGAAAACAACCAAAACCAGACAGGGAAGGGACACCCCAGGGGCCGCGCGACCGAGAGCCAGCCCAGGGGCCAGGGGCGACCGAAACAACAGACGGACAACCGAAAACAACCAAAACCAAACAAGGAAGGGGCGCCCCCAAGGGCCGAGCGACCGAGAGCCAGCCCAGGGGCCAGGAGCGACCAGAACAACCGACGGACAACCGAAAACAACCAACACCAGACAGGGAAGGTGCGTCCCAGGGGCCGAGCGACCGAGAGCCAGCCCAGGAGCCAGGGGCGACCAGAACAACCGACAGACAACCGAAACCAACCACAACAGGACAAGGGGAAGGGCGCCCCAGGGGCCGAGCGACCGAGGGCCAGCCCAGGGGCCACGGGCGACCGAAACACCCCCAGGGGCCGAGCGACCGAGAGCCAGCCCAGGGGCCAGGAGCCACCAGAACAACCGACAGACAACCGAAAACAACCAAGACCAAACAGGGAAGGGGCACCCCAGGGGCCGAGCGACCGAGAGCCAGCCCAGGAGCCACGTGCGACCAGAACAAACGACAGACAACCGAAACCAACCAACACCAGACAAGGAAGGCGCACCCCCAGGGGCCGAGCGACCGAGAGCCAGCCCAGGGGCCAGGAGCGACCGAAACAACCGACAGACAACCGAAAACAACCAAAACCAAACAGGGAAGGTGCGCCCCCAGGGGCCGAGAGGCCAAGAGACAACCCAGGGGCGACGGGCGACCAGAACAACCGACGGACTACCAAAAACAACCAGAACCACACAGGGAAAGGGCACCCCAGGGGCCGCGCGACCGAGAGCCAGCCCAGGGGCCACTGGCGACCGAAACAACAGACGGACAACCGAAAACAACCAAAACCAAACAAGGAAGGGGCACCCCCAGGGGCCGAGCGACCGAGAGCCAGCCCAGGGGCCAGGAGCGACCAGAACAACCGACGGACAACCGAAAACAACCAAAACCAGGCAAGGAAGGGGCGCCCCAGGGGCCGAGCGACCGAGAGCCAACCCAGGAGCCAGGGCCGACCAGAACAACCTACAGACAACCGAAAACAACCAAAACCAGGCAGGAAAGGGGCGCCCCAGGGGCCGAGCGACCGAGGGCCAACCCAGGGGCAAGGAGCGACCAGAACAACCGACAGACAACCGACAACAACCAAAACCATGGGCCGAGCGACCGAGACCAGGACAGCCCAGGGGCCAGCAGCGACCAGAACAACCGACGGACAACCGAAACAACCAAAACCAGGCAGAGAAGGGGCACCCCAGGGGCCGAGCGGCCGAGAGCCCGCCCAGGGGCCACGGGCGACCGAAACAACCGGCGGACAACCGAAAACAACAAAAACCAGACAGGGAAGGGGCACCCCCAGGGGCCGAGCGACCGAGAGCCAGCCCAGGGGCCAAGTACGATCATAACAACCGACAGACAACCGAAAACAACCAGAACCAGACAGGGAAGGGGCACCCCAGGGGCCGAGCGACCGAGAGCCAGCCCAGGGGCCACGGGCGACCGAACAACTCACAGACAACCGAAAACAGCAAAAACCAAACAAGGAAGGAGCAACCCCAGGGGCCGAACGACCGAAAGCGAGCCCAGGGGCCAGCGGCGACCAGAACAACCGACGGACAACCGAAAACAACCAAAACCAGGCAAGGAAGGCGCACCCCCAGGGGCCGAGCGACCGAGAGCCAGCCGAGGAGCCAGCCAGGGGCGACCAGAACAACCGACTGACAACCGAAAACAACCAAGACAGACAGGGAAGGGACACCCCAGGGGCCGAGCGACCGAGAGCCAGCCCAGGGGCCAGGGGCGACCGAAACAACCGACAGACAACCGAACACAACCAACAACAGACAGGGAAGGGGCACCCCCAGGGGCCGAGCGACCGAGTGCCATCCCAGGGGCCAGGAACGACCAGAACAACCCACGGACAACCGAAAACAACCAAAACCAAAGAGGGAAGGGCCACCCCAAGTGGCCGAGCGACCGACAACCAGACACCACAACCAGACAAGGAAGGGGCGCCCCCAGGGGCCGAGTGACCGAGAGCCAGCCCAGGGGCCAGGAGCGACCAGAACAACCGACGGACAACCGAAAACAACCAAGACCAGACATGGAAAAGGCACCCCCCAGGGGCCGAGCGACCGAGAGCCAGCCCAGGGGCCAGGGACGACCAGAAGAACCGACAGGCAACCGAAAACAACCAAAACCAGACAGGGAAGGGGCGTTCCAGGGGCCGAGCGACCGAGAGCCAGCCAAGGTGCCAGGGGCGACCGAAACAACCGACAGACAAGCGAAAACAACCGACACCAAACAAGGAAGGGGCACCCTCAGGGGCCGAGCGACCGAGAGCCAGCCCAGGGGCCAGGGGCGACCAGAACAACCGACAGACAACCGAAAATAACCAAAACCAGACAGGGAAGGGGCACCCCAGGGGCCGAGCGACCGAGAGCCAACCCAGGAGCCAGGGCCGACCAGAACAAACGACAGACAACCGAAAACAATCAAAACCAAACAAGGAAGGGGCGCACCAAGGGGCCGAGCGACCGAGAGCCAACCCAGGGGCCAGGAGCGACCAGAACAACCGACGGACAACCGAAAACAACCAAAACCAATCCGGGAAAGGGCCCCCCAAAGGGCCGAGCGACCGAGAGCCAGCCCAGGGGCCAGGAGCGACCAGAACAACCGACGGACAACCGAAAACAACCAACACCAGGCAAGGAAGGTGCGCCCCAGGGGCCGAGCGACCGAGAGCCAGCCCAGGAGCGAGGGGCGACCAGAACAACCGACAGACAACCGAAAACAACCAAAACCAATCAGGGAAAGGGCCCCCCAAGGGCCGAGCGACCGAGAGCCAGCCCAGGGGCCAGGAGCGACGGAAATGACCGACAGACAACCGAAAACAACCAAAACCACACAAGGAATGGGCAATCAAGGGGCCGAGCGACCGAGGGCCAACCCAGGGGCCAGGAGCGACCAGAACAACCGACAGACAACCGAAAACAACCAACACCAGACAAGGAAGGGGCACCCCCAGGGGCCGAGCGGCCGAGAGCCAGCCCAGAGCCAGGGGCCACCAGAACAACCCACGGACAACCGAAGAATACCAAAACCAGACAGGGAAGGGGCACCCCCAGGGGCCGAGCGACCGAGAGCCAGCCCAGGGGCCAGGGACGACCAGAACAACCGACAGACAATTGACAACAACTGACAGACAATTGAAACAGCAAAAAAAAACAAGGAAAGGACACCCCCAGGGGCCGAGCGACCGAGAGTCAGCCCAGGAGCCAGGGGCGACCAGAACAACCGACAGACAATCGAAAACAACCAAAACCAGACAGGGAAGGGGCACCCCCAGGTGCCAAACGACCGAGAGCCAGCCCAGGGGCCACGGGCGACCGAAACAACCGACAGACAACCGAAAACAACAAAAAACAAACAAGGAAGGGGCACCCCCAGGGGCCGAACGACCGAGAGTAAGCCCAGGGGCCAGCAACGACCAGAACAACCGACAGACAACCGAAAACAACCAAAACCAGACAGGGAAGGGGCACCCCAAGGGGCCGAGCGACCGAGAGCCAACCCAGGGGCCAGGAGCGACCAGAACAACCGACGGACAACCGAAAACAACCAAAACCAAACAAGGAAGGGGCACCCCCAGGGGCCGAGCGACCGAGAGCCAGCCCAGGGGCCAGGAGCGACCGAAACAACCGACAGACAACCGAAAACAACCACAACCAGATAGGGAAGGGGAGCCCCAGGGGCAGGAAGCGTCCGGTTCGGGCCGGTTCGGGCCGGTTCGGCGGCGGGCCGGTTCGGTTGCAGCGGTTCGATTTCGGCGCCGGTCCGGTTTTGGTCGGTCCGGTTTTGCCAGTCCGGGTCGGTTATGCCGGTTCGGTTCGGAGTGCCAGTCCGGTTATGCCAGTCCGAGTGCCATCCCAGGGGCCAGGAACGACCAGAACAACCCACGGACAACCGAAAACAACCAAAACCAAAGAGGGAAGGGCCACCCCAAGTGGCCGAGCGACCGACAACCAGACACCACAACCAGACAAGGAAGGGGCACCCCCAGGGGCCGAGCGGCCGAGAGCCAGCCCGGGACTCAGGGACGGCCAGGACAACCGACGGACAACCGAAAACAACCAAAACCTGACAAAGAAGGGGCGCCCCAAAGGGCCGAGCGACCGACAACCAGACACCACAACCAGACAAGGAAGGGGCGCCCCCAGGGGCCGAGCGACCGAGAGCCAGCCCATGGGCCAGGAGCGACCAGAACAACCGACAGACAAGCGAAAACAACCAAAACCAGACAAGGAAGGGGCGCCCCCAGGGGCCGAGCGACAGAGAGCCAGCCCAGGAGCCAAGGACGACCAGAAGAACCGACAGACAATCGAAAACAACCAAAACCAGACAGGGAAGGGGCACCTCCAGGGGCCAAGCGACCGAGAGCGAGCCCAGGGGCCACGGGCGACCGAAACAACCGACAGACAACCGAGAACAACCAAAGCCAAATAAGGAAGGGGCACCCCCAGGGGCCGAGCGACCGAGAGCCAGCCCAAGGGCCAGGAGCGACCAGATCAACCGACGGACAGCCGAAAACAACCAAAACCAGACAGGGATGGGGCGCCCCAGGGGCCGAGCGACCGAGAGCCAACCCAGGGGCCAGGGCCGACCAGAACAACCGACAGACAACCGAAAACAACCAAAACCAGACAGGGAAGGGGCACCCCAAGGGGCCGAGCGACCGAGAGCCAACCCAGGGGCCAGGAGCGACCAGAACAACCGACGGACAACCGAAAACAACCAAAACCAAACAAGGAAGGGGCACCCCCAGGGGCCGAGCGACAGAGAGCCAGCCCAGGGGCCAGGAGCGACCGAAACAACCGACAGACAACCGAAAACAACCACAACCAGATAGGGAAGGGGAGCCCCAGGGGCAGGAAGTGTCCGGTTCGGGCCGGTTCGGGCCGGTTCGGCGGCGGGCCGGTTCGGTTGCGGCGGTTCGATTTCGGCGCCGGTCCGGTTTTGGTCGGTCCGGTTTTGCCAGTCCGGGTCGGTTATGCCGGTTCGGTTCGGTGGTCGCGGGACGGTCCGGTTTTGGGGGGGCCGGTTTTGGGCCGGAGGAGGAGAAGGAGGAGGAGGGGAGGAGGAGGAGGAGGAGGAGGAGGAGGAGGAGGAGGAGGAGATTCAGGAGGTGGGCGAGGAGCGACCCAGAGGTCCCATAGATCAAGATTGTGACCGGCCCTTGTTGTTACATCAAAATCATCTATCATCCACATCTTGATCTGTAACATGTTTGTATGATGTATATTGGTCCGTTTTTTATATGTTAATGCAACATTACATATCATGGTGATCAACATATGCTCGAATTGGGTTTAACACACAGAAGCAGCATGAACCATCATGCCTGCGCGCCGCGTATCGCGGCACGGTGGATTCGGCCATGTCGCACCTTTGATTGGAGCACCTCGATGCACAGGAGGAAAACTAGGAGGAGGACGAGGAGGAGGGCGAGGGGGAGGAGGCAGGGAAGAGCAGGGGAAGGAGGATGAATCAGACCAGCTCCCATCCAGAACTCTCTGTGTTCTCGACGGTGCGTCCTCCTCCTCTCCTCCTCCTCCTCCTCCTCGCCTCCTCCTCCCTTTCCTCCTCCTCCTCCTCCTCTTCCTCCTTCTCATCTCCTCCTCCTCCTCCTCCTCCTCCTCCCCCCCCTCGTGGGCGTTCCTGGTGCCGTTCTCGATTTGATTGCGTGTCCTCTGCATTTTTGGCTTAGATGTCGGCTGAGAAGTGGACGGTCACTTGGGGCAACGCTCCGCGCAGCCCTCTGCGCAACGCGCCGATCGGCCGCAGGCTGGCCATGAACGCGGCGGCAGCGGTTGCCTCTCTAGGCGAGGGGGCAGCGCGCGAGGAGGCAGCCTCGCGCGAGGAGGCAGCAGGCGAGGCGGCGGCCTCGCGCGAGCAGGCGGAGGCAGCAGGCGAGGAGGCAGCAGGCGAGGCGGCAGCAGGCGAGGAGGCAGCAGGCGAGGAGGCAGCAGGCGAGGCGGCAGCAGGCGAGGAGGCAGCAGGCGAGAAGGCAGCAGGCGAGGAGGCAGCACGTGAGGCGGCGGCCTCGCGCGAGCAGGCGGAGGCAGCACGCGCGGAGAAGGCAGCGGCGTGCATGCGCGAGCAGGCGAAGGAGGCCCGCAGGAAGGCAGAGGAGGCCTGGGCGGCCTCGCGCGGCGCGGCGGAGGTCGCGGCGTCGGAGGCCGAGACGGTGGTCGGCGTGACGCTGGTGGAGAGCGACGACTCCGACGTGGCACCCCTGTCGCGGACGTGGCCGCTTGCAGCTGCGGCAGAGGAGCTCAGCCCCACGTCCAAAGCCGTCGCCGACAGCGTGCTGCAGAAGAAGGCGGAGGACCGCGCCAGGATCGACGACGCGGCGGAGCTCGAGCGCGGCCTGGCCATGAGCTTGGCGGACGCGAAGGCCAAAGGGTTGGATGTGCACACGATCTTGCAGTCGACGGCGTCGACTACCGCAAGTGGAACGCCGTGTTCATCGTGGCAGAGCGCGGCGACCAGCCCGAGGGGCTCGCAGACGGGCGTCAGGGATCGCTCGGGTACCAACGTTGAGGGAAGACGAGGAGGAGGAGGAGGAGGAGGAGGAGGAGGAGGGTGAGGATGAGGAGGATCGAGGAGGGAGGACGAGGATGATGATGCTGCTGCTGATGATGACGATGGTGATGATGATGATGATGGTGGTGGTGATGATGATGATGATGGTGGTGATGAGACGGATGAGGAGTAAGATAAGGATGGGGATGAGGACGAGGAGTGAAGGAGGAGAATGAGGAGAAGGAGGATGAGGATGAGGAGGACAGCGCCTCCAGTTCACCTCCCCACCCCGAAAGGAGGCGTGCGTCGGGCCAGACGGTCGCATCCGCGGCGGGCTGCCTCGCTCCGAGGACCGCGCCCCGTCTGAAACACAGCCCCCATGCACCGACACCAACGACGATATGAAATTCCATCGCAACATCCATTGCAATGGATTTTGCGATGGAATTCGAGGCGGAGGAGGAGAAGTGAGATGGGACGAGGAGGAGCGGGAGGAGGGGGGGGATGATGGGGGCGAGGCAGATGAGGACGCGGCGGAAGGAGGAATCGGAGGAAGACGAACAGACAGAGAATGAGGTGCTCGGATGACGAGGGCAACGGGAAGAGGAGGAGGGGGGGGCGGGCGGCTTCGGATCGCCACTCAGGATGGCACCGACACGGGCTCCGAGAAGAGCAGCGCGGGGGACCAGGGCGACAAGGCACCGTATCTTCCTCATTCTCCTCATCCTCCTCATCACCCTCCTCCTCATCATCATACGGTTCCTCCTCCTCCGCGTCCTCCTCCTCCTCCTCGCCCTCCGCATCCTCCTCCTCCTCCTCCTCCTCCTCCGCCGCCTCCTCTCATCCACCTCTTCCGCATCATCCTCCCCCTCATCCTCTTCCTCCTCCTCCTCCTCCTCCTCCTCATCCCCCCTCCTCCTGCTCCTCTTCCTGCTTCTCCTCCTGCTGCTCCTCATCCTCATCCCTCTCATCGCCCTCCTCCTCCACCGCCAGGGGCGCAAGCTGAGCAGCATGCGCGCGCTGGCGGCGAGCCACATGTTCCGTGGCTTCGAGGACCGATGCCGCCCACCGCGCTCTCTCCCCATCCTCCTCCTCCTCCTCCTCCTCCTCTTCCTCGTCCTCCTCCTCCTCTCCCTCCTCCTCATCCTCCGCCCCCCGCGCCCTGCTCCTCATCGTGCCTCCTCATCCTCCTCTTCCCCCCTTCATCCTCATCCTCCTCTTCCTCCTGCTGCCCCTCCTCCTCCTCCCCCTCTTCCTCCTCCTCCCCTGCCCCTGTCATCGTCGACGCTAGGCGTCGTGTCGCAGTCGTCGGGGCAGTGCTGTTCGCTGTGGGTCATCTGACGCGTCGTACCCCCCCTAGGCGCGTTCTGACCGCATCGGCAGGGCTCCAGCCGCGGCGACGAGATGTACACCTCGAAACAAAAACTTCAGGTGTCGTTCATACGATAGGCCCTGGAAGATGCACAGCAGGCGCGTTCTGGCATCATCGATGGGGCTCCAGCCGTGGCGACGAGATGCGAATCTCGAACCGTTCCCGCCACCGTCTTTGCTCGTCGTTTCCGCATGCCACACTTGCTCAAAGCGGCATAGTGCAGTCACTCATGGCGGCCGACGCGGTCGACGGCGACAAGGATCGGCTGCTGCGCATTTGGGCTTTCCACATAACGGAGGCTTAGTATCAGACAAACCCTGGGGGGGGGCACGTGGTTTTACAGGGGGTCCCCTGTCGAACCGACCGACGCGATCCGAGTAGACCGACGCCCGAGGTTAACACAATCGAGTACACCACGGCGGACGTTGGAAAGGCGAAGGCACACAAGCCGTCGCTTCTGAAATACCAGACCCTGATCAGGGAAACCATGGATGTTCGGGCAGCCGTGCCCGTAGAAATGCGAGAGGTTCCAGGGGGTGAAATCATCGTTCGTGATTCGTCAGACTCATCCACAGCAGCCTATCCGTGCCACCCACACCCTCCGCTCGCCACTGTCTGAATCAGCATTCATCTTCCCTCCCCTCCCTCACCATCTGAATAGGGGGTGGGTGCATGGATAGGCGGGCTGGCGGGATGAGGCGGGGCCGGCATCGAGACTATACTCTGGACCCTGGTCGAGCGCAACGAGGAGCGGTGGCATCTAGCCGACCAGGCCGAGAATTGGGTCCTAGACACGTCTAAGCAACTCAGGAATCTCCTCCGCCACGCTGGCCAAGCAGTGTTCAAGACAGCCGCGGGTCGAAACCGATTCGGGGGTGGGTGGTCGCATTGCACTCGGGGCCGCAGTGGTACCACGAGGTATACATAGGCACCCTGGGCGAATGCAACCACTCGTCTCTGAGCGGCTTCGCCAGGAAAGCATCTTGGGCAGTGCGGGTTTTCCGCTCGAGCTCTGCAACACAGGACGTGGACCTCAGGGTATCCATGGGGGGCACTGCAAGCTGGCATTTCCATCGCAAGTTCCATTGCAATGGAAATTGCAATGGAAATCCTGGCGCTAAAGGCTGGTAGGGGTTCACCGACCCACAGGATGCCGCGATGAAGCGGCCAGCAGCGGCTGCAGGTGCTGATGGAAAGCGACGGCGACCATCACCGAAAGATGGCGAGGTGTTGCAGTCAGAAAACGGGTACAACTTCGGATACTCTGGCCATGCCCAGGCACCGCGTGTCAGAAAACGAGCCAGACCCCACCAGAGATGTCACGGAGGCCCCCCCGAAAAAAAAAAAGAAAAAAAAAAGAAAAGAAAACAAAAAGAAAAAAATAAAAAAGAGAGGAGAAAAAAAAAAAAAAAAAAAAAAAAAAAAAAAAAAAAAAAAAAAAAAAAAAAAAAAAAAAAAAAAAAAAAAAAAAAAAAAAAAAAAAAAAAAAGAAAGGCAGCGTGGCGGTGCGAGATCGGGAAGAGTGAGATCCCAGAGTATGCCACGGCCGAGCGATCGACGGACCCATCGGTAACGACGCTGATTGCCAAGTGGGGGGACGACATGGTGTGGCAGATCCCGAACACTAGCCCAGACGACCTGCCCGCTCATCGCACGGCGCCAAAGGGCTCGCTCCAAATCTGGTCTGGGACCGACAAAGACGAGAACCGCATCACTGTTGCGTTTACGAAAAAGAAAGACGAGAAGTGGATCCAGATGAAAAAGGGAAACGGCCAGCTCATGCAATGGATCTACCCCCTCGAGAAGGAGACCGAGTGCAAGAGATTGGCTCAAACCTGGGCCGAGAAATACTTTGCTGGTGAACTGGATAAGCCAGCCATGGAGGCCGCCAAAAGCGAGTTTAACAAAGGGTTCAAGAAGAGCAGCACAGCCTCCGCGAGCAAGCCGAAGCCGATGAAGAAGAAACACACCGAGGCCGATGCAGCAGACGCCGACGGAGACGAGCCAGGAGACGGTGGTGACGAGGCCGAGGCATGTGCCGACCGAGACGACGTGCCAGGAGCAGATGAGGACGAGGACGACGAGAAGTCCGAGAGCGAGAGCGACCCCGAGGGCGACGATGATCCCGATGCAGAGCAGGCGCCGTCGCTAGGCGCGGACAGCGCCACGCCGAAGGCAGAGGGCAAGGCCGCGCCGAAGGCGAAGGGCAGGGCCACCGGCAAGGGCAAGGCCAACGGCAAGGGCAAGGCCAACGGCAAGGGCAAGGCCACACCAGCGCCCGCGGCCAAGCCCGAGCCGCCAGCGCAGCCCGAGCCGCCAGCGCAGCCCGAGCCGCCAGCAGCGCAGCCCGAGCCGCCAGCGCAGATGTCGGCCGCGCGCACGAGCCAGCCAGCCGCGCCGTCCCCGAGGCCCTGCGAGGGCCCACCGCCTGGGGAGATCCCGCCAGACTTCTTGGAATGGTGAGGTTAACGTCATCGCTTTTCGATCTCGTCGTATCGGTGTCGCCCCCCCATCACCCCCCCCCTCCATGCCCTCCGCATCCATCGCACCCCCTTCGTCATATCTGGTTCGTTCAGCCACCCAAGTCGATCGCCTGCGTCATCTCCCCACCTTCTGTTTCGCCGGGATACCGTTGCCTGCAAACCCGCCTGGGCCCCGAGAGCGAGGAGGAGGATGGGTGGGTGAGGGTGGGGAGAGGGGGGCGGGGAGCATAACCACGAGAAGGAAGATAGGCGAGGATGATGATGCTGATGATGATGATGAGGAGGAGGAGGAGGAAGA
>CAUYUJ010008813.1:228203-243203 GCA_963575745.1 Prorocentrum cordatum | reverse complement strand
GCGTCGTCCATCGCATTCTCCTCCTCCTCCTCCTCCTCCTCCTCATCCCTATCATCAACGTCTGCCGTCGCGGAAGCTAAGCCACCCCCCATCCCAAATGCACGGAGTTAATCCTCCCACAGTTTCTCACCAAATACACATGCCTCCCGAATGCATAACGCCACGCCCAACACCAGCCACGCACCACACGCCGCTACATACACGCGAGCACCACCACCCTCTCCCCGCCCCACCCGCTGCAATGCACCACCCCATCCCCCAAGGCAGGGTGGGGTGACTGGGATAAGGATGGGACATTAGCTCAGATCATTGGTGAGGGCGGGGGCGGGGGCGGCATCGACGAGGCGGAGACGGAGGATGCGGATGCGGAGGCGAGACGGAGGCGGGGGGATTGGTGAGGAATGTGATGACGAGGCGGAGACGGAGGGTGGGGAGGACGACGAGGGCGAGGAGGACGTTGGGGAGGAGGGGGATTTTTTTTTCGTTGCCGTGCTACACGTATACGCAGGCTTTCCTTCGCTCAAGCGCACCATGTCTGCTGACGCTGGACCCCGCCTGTTTCGCGGCTCCACAGATGCTGAACGAGAGGCAGGTGCAATGCTGCTCAAGTATATCCTCGGAATGTACGCGCGTTGCAAGGTATCGGCTACAGACGTGTGTGCACTTTGTTTTTTTGCAGCACGTGCAAACGTCCCTGGAGGGGCGTTCTCCGTGTACTCCCTGGACCCTGCATCACAGTCAGGGAAGTTCCAGCACCACTTGGACGCAGTCTTGCCATCGGCTGGTACCTTCTTCGGCGTCGATGTCCCAATGAACCCTGGCAGGCGCCAGGAGCGATCTGTGAGAGCTCTGCCGATGAAAGCGCTGTGGGTTTCACTTGCGGAGGAGATGTCATCGGACGGCTCCATACTCGAGAAACTCACGCAACCGCTCGACCAACGACAACCGTCAGCATTGACCGTGTCTGCTTACACAGACCACCCGCTCGTGACTGACAGCAGAGCACGTGGGCGCGTTGACCCACTGCCGTTATCTATCTACGTCGACGGCGTCTGCTTTATAAGTCAAGCCGCGGGTGGGTCAGAGACGGTGTTAGGCTTCTGGGCCGTCAATATGGTATCTGGACGGCGGCACTTCATATCGTCCGTTAAGTCTGGGGACCATTGCTTGTGTGGTTGCCGAGGGTGGTGCACCATCCAACCTATATTATCAGCCATCGAATGGCAGCTGGATTACATGGTACGTGGTACCCAGCCACCAGAACAATACGAGAGATCACCATGGCCAGATGGATACGTCGACGGTGTGTGCAACATGCCGTGTAGATGTATGCTGCAATTCGTGAAAGGCGACTGGTCGGAGCACAGCCACACGATGGGGCTAGCCCCGTGGTCAAGCAAGTACAGCCCGTGCCAATTTTGTGTCGCGTCGACCGCAGAGATGCATGGCCTGATCGACGATATCGTCGGTCGCGAGCCTCCACCCTGGACATTGCGGTCGCATGGCGACTACGACGCCGACTGCCGCAGGTGCGACTTGCCAGTGAGACTCGAGACCGCTGCTGACTTGGCACAGCTGCTCCGTAACTTAACATGGGATCGGGCCAAGAAAGGCATCGGCGGTCGGGTGGTGGCGCGCGCCTGCGTGGTGGGCGGGGTGCCACTCGAAGAGCGCGATCGCCTGGGGCCGAGCCGTGACGTGCCAGACACGCACGCTCTCGAGAGGGCGCGCGTACCGATTACAGTGGTCTTCTGGCGCTGCCGTCGCGCGGAAGGCGGGGCGAAAATCATAGATTCCGTCCAGCACCGATGCCCGCTCTTCAGCGACAACCTCCAGACATCTCCAGAGAGGACCCTGGCCATAGATTCATTACACACTCTATTCCTCGGCCCCGTGTTGCGCTACATATCCGCGTGCTGCTGGCGGGTGGTCCTCAAGAACAGATATGGCATCCATGGTAACCTCGACGCGGTCATCGAGATTGGCGCGCATAGATTGTCTCTGGACCTTGCAGAGTGGCAACGGCGCACTGGTGTTCCAGCCGACCGCCGAATCTCGGCGATCACAGCCAAGATGCTGGGCAAGCGCAGGGGCTTCAACTTACAGGACACGTTTTGTTTGGGGGAGGATGGGGAGGAGGAGGAGGAGGAGGAAGAGGAGGAGGAGGAGGAGGAGGAGGAGGAAGAAACATATGAGAACGAAACGGACACAGAAGGAGGGCAGCGAGCTGGAAGCAAGATGCACGAATACAGACGGCCAGGGAGCGATGGCAGATGACTAGGTGGAGGAGACGGGGATGACGAGGAGAAAGAGGAGAGAGAACGGTAGTGCACAATCCCTTCGTCCCCAGCCCGAGATGCCTTGACCTGGACTGTGCGCGCGTGTAAGTGCCGACTACCCCCGCGACAGGGGTCCTTTCATATGAGATTGTTGCAAGGCACGCCTTCCCATGTACTTATGTTTTTTTTTTTCTCTCTCTCTCTCTCTCTCTCTCTCTCTCTCTCTCTCTCTCTCCCTCTCTCTCTCTCTCACTCTCTCCTCCTCGTCTCTCATCTCTCCTCTCGCTCTCCATCATCTCTCTCTCTCTCTCACTCTTTCACTCTCTCATCTCTCTCACTCTTCTCTCCTCTCTCTCGTCTCTCTCTCTCTCTCACTCTCCTCTCTCTCCCTCTCCTCCCTTATTTCTCCTCTCTCGTCTCAATATATCTATATATCTCTCACTCCTCCTCATCATCATTTATTTCCTCAGCCCCCCCCTCGCCCTTTCGCCTCCTCCTCTTTCCTCCTCCCCTCCCTTCCTCCTTCTTTCTCCCCCCCATCTTCCCCCTCCGTCTCCTCCTCCTCGCTCCACTCCTCCTCCTCCTCGCTCCTCCTCCTCCTCCTGCGACGCGTCGCCGTTGACCTCCTTAAAGTGCTTCTCTCCTCCCCCCCTTCCTCCTCCTTCTCCTCCTCATCCTCCTCCTCCTCCTCCTGGCCCTCATCCGCATCCGTATCCTCCTCCTCATCCTCCTCCTCCTCCTCCTCTTCCGAGCTCTTCCTTTTCCTCCTCCCCCTCCTCCTCCACCCGTCCTCCTCTTGCGATGAAATGTGCGCTGCTCGACGGGATATGGATCCATTCCGAAGCTGACGCCCTGTGACGTTCGCCCCGCTCGAGGCCGGTAACCAAGGGCGTTGGCAACGGCAACGGAGAACCGAATTCCGTTGCGCACCTCAGATTCCATCGCAAAATCCATTGCAATGGAAATTGTAATGGAAATTGAGGTTCTGGCCACTGAGGGCGCCGATGTGCCATCACACCCGTGCATGTCGGACCCGATCCCTAGCTGTCTTGGCCCAGCGAGATAGCAGAATGTGGACTCGCGCCGACCACATGTCACGCGCGGCCGATGTCGGATTCGATCACGCCGACTGGCGGTATCAGTATTCACAGAACGATCGGCTCCTATGGACGGCGCATACATCTACAGATGAGCATCCAGATTGCAAGCGCCGCAGGGTAATCTCTGAGGCTCGTCCGAGTGTGAAGTCGCCCACATCGGCGAAATTCGATGAGGTAGAGGACGACGCCAGTGCAGCAGTGGAAACGTCGGATGCAGTTGCGGGCGCGGCTGCCGCTGTGAGTTCATCGGAATCCGCGAAGGACCCACATCGCACGGCCCGTGTCGAGATCATCGCAGTCGGTGATTCCGACGACACCTGAGATGCAGCGTGAGCCCGCATTCCAGTTTAAGAGCCCAGGGCAGCTTGTGCAAGTGGATGCGCGTTGTGCAACCACGCTAACAGTGCAGCGTCTCAGTCTTGCGCTCCTCCCGCTCATTCTCCTCCTCCTCCTCCTCATCCTCCTCCTCCCCCTCCTCTTACTCCTCCTCTTCCTCCTCCTCTTCCTCCTCCTTCCTCCTCATCGTCCTCCTCCTCCTCCACTTCCTCTTCCTCCTCCTCCTTATCCTCGGTGCGCCTCCCCCGCGCAGCACTCATAACGCCCTCCGCACTCGTGTGTTCACATCCTCATGTACTCTTCTCCTCGCAAGGTTCCTATCGATCAGATCCCCTCTTTAGTAAATAGTGGCTTTCAGTATACCGACCACTGTGGTGGCCACATGAGTTTGAAGGCAGCGGAGGCGTCGCTGCTCTTAGGGTTCGCAGTCGAGTTGCTGGCGGCGCGCGGCGGCGCCCGTGTGTTCGGCGAGACACTGATCGGAGCAGGAGGCGGGCTCAGACAACTCGTGGCCGAACTGAAAACCCAAGAGGTAGAGCCGTCTCCCGAGAGTTTTGCTCGGACTGTTGGTTTCCTCCATGCGCGCATCAAATGTGCTAAATCGGCGGGGCTCAAGATTTCCCCGAAGCACCGCTTGGTGATTCGCATGATTCACAGGACCGAGGGATCCGACGACCAAGGGATAGCCCGAATCCAATTAACTACGCCAGTTCCCCACTCACTTTTTTCCTTGTCAGCGGGGGGATGGGGGTCGGCGGGATTCGACAAGACGCATGTCGGATAGATGACCCCAGCTCGTCCACGAATGCGTCGAGTGCGAACGGGGGAGGGATGGGGGAGCACTGAAATTCCATCGCAATTTCCACTGCAATGGATTTTGCAATGGAATTCGGAGGCCCCCGTCTCCCCCCCGCGAGCCTGGTGGCCCGACGCTAGTCCCACTCCACCCTTCTCGCTCCCACCATCCGGTTCTCTCTCTCTCTCTCTCGCTCTCTCTCTCTCTCTCTCTCTCTCTCTCTCTCTCTCTCACCTCTCTCCCTCTCTCTCTCTCTCTCCCTCCGTTTTTTTTTTTTTTTTTTTTTTTTGGTTTTTTCTTTTTTTTTTTGTCTCTCACTCTCTCTCTCATCTCTCGCTCTCTCTCTCTCCTCTCTCTCTCTCTCATCCTCTCCTCTCATCTCTCTCCATCTCTCTCTCTCTCTCTCTCTCTCTCCTATCCCTCCATCTCTCTCCCTCTCTCCCTCCCTCCCTCTCATCGTGCTCCTCCTCGCTCCACATATTTCCCTCCTCATTTGTTGTTTGGTTTGTTGTTCTCTCTCTCTCTCTCTCCTCTCACTCTCTCCTCTCCCTCTCTCGTCTCTCTCCCATTCCTCTCATTCTCTCTCTCTCTCTCTCTCTTTTTCTCTCTCTCTCTCTCTCTCTCGTCTCTCTCTCTCTCCTCTCTCTCTCTCTCTCTCTCTCACTCTCTCTCTTTCTCTTTTTCTCTTTCTTCTCTTCTCTCTCTCCCCTCTCTCTCTCCTCTCTCGTCTCTCATCTCTCTCTCTCTCTCTCTCTCACTCTCTCGTCATCTCTCCTCTCCTCCCATTCTCTCAATTCTCTCTCTCTCTCATCTCTCTCTCTCTCTCTCTCTCTCTCCCTCTCCTCTCCCTCTAATCTTCCTCTCTCGTCTCTCTCTCTCTCCTCTCTCATACCTCTCTCTCTCTCTCTCATCTCTCATCTCTCCTCAAATTCTCACTCCTCGCTCCTCTCGTCAATCTCTCTCTCTCTCTCTCTCTCTCCCTCTCCCTGCCGCCCCCTCTCCCTGCCACCCCATCCACCCGCCAACCCACCACCAGTGATTATCCCTCACCACCCCCTCGGCATCGCTCGGACGTGTGCACGTTTTCCTCGGCGAGGACCATCGAGGAGCATCCTTGATCATCTGGCGAAAAAAATCACGCACGAAACCGACAAAAAAACACACACAAGGAATGTACGTCCGATCGATGGCCAGCCCCTGCCCCCATCAACGGCCCCCGAACCACACCGTTGTTTGGCGCCCCTGAGGACCCCGGCGCACGGAAGCCCGAAGCTTTACCATTGCTTCAAGGATGAATCACTCAATTCCGTGCTCAGAGACATCGCTGTATTCTGTCACCGCGCGACATTTTATAGGAGAGTGTTTAAGCAGATGGATCTCCAGTCGAGGCTTGCAGACGAATCAGTTTTCGCTCGGCGCGGGTCTTGGCTGCCTCTGGTTTCAGGGGCATCCCTGCTGTAAACGTGTGCTGGCTGAATCTGTCCCTAGCGCGTGGTCCAGCCAGTGGACACCCCTGCCACCCACCCAGCCCCTCCCCACACCCCACATGCGAAAACACTGTGAGAACGAACAGGGGGGCAAGAGGGACAACAGACACGGCCCCACGACCCCAGAGTGGCGTGGCCGCTCGCGCGCGCAGCCTCTCGCATCATACGCGCGCGAGTGCACATGTGCGCGCTCCGATTTCATTGGACGAACTGCGCGGGGATTGCGCGGCGAGTGCTTCGCCAATTGCCAGCGGTGTTTCTCGATGTGTGTCATCGTCGTCGTCCTCAACTCGTTCGTCCGATCGTTGTCGTCCTCATCCCCATCTCTGAAGTAATACAGGCCCAGGGGTGTTTGGAGGCATGTGCGCGACCGACTGGGACCCAGAAGATCACGACATCTGACAGCCGTGGCTGCTGGAACCTCGCCCTCGGCGCTGCCTTAAACAAAGCTACGGTGGCCTTCGGCCCCAGTGGGGCAGGGGCCCTGGGGGGCCCTTGGGGTTCTTGTTTTTGTTCCAGGGGGCGGTGGCGGAGGGCCGATCAGCGCCCGGCGAGGCGTCAGTTTTCCTGTGGCCGCAGCCTGATTGAGTGTTTGAAGAGATGGAGGAGGAGAAGGAGGAGGAGGAGGAGGCGGAGGAGGATGAGGAGGATGAGGACGGGGAGGGGGTGGGGGGGGAGGAGGAGCCAGGGGGGGAATGACGAGGATGAGGATGAGGAAGATGGGGACGGTGAGCAGGATGAAGCGGATGACGGGGAGGATGATGATGACCAGCGCCAGGAGGAACACGACGGTGCGGAGGAGGAGGGATGCGACGATGAGAGGAGGAGGAGGATGAGGAGGAGGAGGAGGTGAAGGAGAATGAGAGGGCCCTGGAACCGAAACCTGCAACCGCTGACAACGGGGTCCGTAAGATGCAAACGCCACGGCCCTGGGGCCCCGCACGATGACAAACGCGTGCAAAGCCTGGGCGTAGATCAGGGTGGGCGTTGTCACAACAGAGCACTTGCGATCGGGCCCAACCCGTGTTTCCATCCTCCATCTTCTTCCCATCACGTACCATCCACCCCCCTGCGTCCTTCCACTATTTCTCCTCCCCCTTCTCCTTCTCCTCCTCCTCCCTGTCCCCCCTCCGACATCCCTCCTCTGTCATCTGTCCTCCCTCCTCCATCCTCCATCCCCATCCCCTTCCTCCTTCATCTCTCCTCCCTCCCCTTTCCTCCCTCCTTCTTCCCCTCCCTCCCTCACTCCCCCCCTCCCTTCCTTCCCGCCCTCCCACCCTATCTCCTTCCCTCCCTCCCTCCACCTCCCTCCCTCCCTCCCTCCCTCCCTCCCTCCTCTCCATCCTCCGTTCCTGCCCGCCTTCCTCTTGTTCCTCCTTCTCGTTTTCATCCTAATTAGTCCTCCTCCTCCGCCTCCTCCGCCCCCTCCTCCTCCTGATCCTGATCTTCCTCCTCCTCCACCTCCTCCTCCTCCTCCATCATTCTAACTAATCATCCCTACCTTCCTCCCCCCCCCACCCCTCCTCGCCTCCTCCGTCCGCTCCTCCTCCTCCGTCTCTCCTCCTCCTCCTCACTCCACCTCCTCCTCCTCCTCCTCTCCTACCTCCTCCTCCTGTTCATTCCACTCTCCTCCTGTTCCCCCTCGCACCACCTCCTCTCCCCCCTCGCCCCCCCCCCCCCCCCCCCCACCCACCACCACCTCCTCCCCCTCCTCATCTTCACATCCTCCAGGCTGGTCTTCCCTCTCCCCTTCGCCCTCCTCCTCCTCCTCTCCTCCCACCTCCTCCTCCTCAATTGTTCTCCTCCTCACATCCCCCCACATCGTTCCCTCGTCCTTTCCTACTCCTCCTCCCCCTCCTTCCACCTTTCCTCCTCATCCTCCTCCTCCTCCTCCTCCCCCCCCCCTCCCTCCTCCTCTTTACCCTCCCCCCCACCTCCTCCACCTCCTTCCCTCCTCCTCGCCCCTGCCTCCTCCTCCTCCTCCTCCTCCTCCTCCTCCCTCCTCCTCCTCCTCCTCTCCCCCCCCCTGCCCTGACGATCCACTGGGGGCCGAACAGGCTGACCGTGCGCGGGGGGTTTGAAACGCCGCCCCGCCCGCCCGCGGTCGAATTCACCCCTCCGCCGAATCCGATTTCGGACGCAGAGCTCGAAGAAGCTCGAAGAAATGATAGGTTGAGGCCGACTCCGATTTCGGACGCGGAGCTCGAGGGATGATGGGTTGAAAACAAGTCAGCGGCGTTCGCCTGACGCGCCGCCCCCTCGCAACATATCGACGGTTTCCGCCTGGCCGCCCCCCCCCCCGCGACGAAACGCGTGAAGGGCGTGCCGAAGCTGTGCGGATCCAGACCCTTTGGCGGCGAATCGTGCGAAGGGTGTGCCAACGCTGCGCAGCCAATGCGCTTCGCCAACGAATTGCGTGAATCGTGCGCGGCGTATATCTATCCTAAAATTTACGCACACTTTGTTCAGAACAACATCAGATAACCTCATGAAGTAAAACAAGATGATCTGACATATGTTGCATGTGATAATTTTGATCTGAAATTGTGGCATCATATCTCTTATTGTGGTCGGGTCGAACTGTTGATCCGTTGAGACCTCTGGGGAGGTGCCGGGAGCGCGGAGCGAGGAGGCTCGCGCGCCCATCGGCTCCGCGCCCGGCGAGGTGCCTCGCTGCAGTCGTCGTCGCCGTCGTCGTCGTCGTCGTCGTCGTCGTCGTCGTCGTCGCCGCCGTCGTCGTCGTCGCCGCCGTCGTCGTCGTCGTCGTCGGGCGCCCCCGGACCTCTCGGCCCCTTCCCTCATGCCGCTCTTCCCCTTGTCTCCGCGGCCCCGGGGCCGGAAAACGCGGGCCTCCGGGGGCCCGGGGCTCGGCCGCCTGGAGCTGCTTTGCCGCCTGGAGCTGCTTTGCCGCCTGGAGGAGGAGGGTTGGGGCGGGCGAGGAGGGAAAGGTGGAATGGTGAAGGAGGAGGAGGAGGAGGGAGGAGTAGTGAGGAGGGAGGAAAGTGGGTCCACGCCTCCCCCCCCACCCGCGCCCTGCTTGCACCCCCGAGGGCGCCCCCCGGGGTGCAGGCCAACCGGGGGGGGGGGGTTGGCCGGCAACACTGCTTACTCGCAGGAACGCACACTTAACGGGGTAGGGCGCCGGCACATGGGGGGGCGCCGCACATTACGCGTACTAGCGGGGGGGGCGCCGGCGCCCGCCTGAAGCCCCTGCGTAGTTAGTAACAGTTAGCGGAACTTCTAATTGTTATTAACGGAGTTATAACTAGTTAGGTTTGGCCAGTTTGAAGCTGTTTTTTAATGTTTATGTTATGTTTTTGCATCTCATGTAGTTGGAAATTGGGGCATCAAGATTGGGCGCTTCGTCGATTTGGATCTGCTCAGGGGCCTTCAGATTTTTTTATCGTCCTGGGGCAAACGCGACGGTCCGCAGCGCATCATGCTAGCAACATCGCGATTTGTATTCTACTGGCCAAATGCACGTGATGTCGCTCTCTATTTTCCTGTAAATCACAGGAGCTTTCAGCGAGGTCAGAGGCATCAGAACAGGGTCTGTATCATCTAAAAAGATGTGTCTGGAAAAACCTTCAGCGGCGTTCACATGCTTAGTTGAAAGCTGCTGGACAAGCACCTGCGACTCGCCATCGTCGCATTTCACGTGAAACCACACTTGCATTGCTGCATGCATCCCGCCCGACCCCAGAAGTACGATATCACCGCGCTTGATGCGGCCGAAATCTGTCATGGCTTCGGTGCTGGAGACGGCTGTCTGCGTCCCAGGGCACATGCGTTTCAACGCATTCAGCAGCTTCTGTGTTGCTTTCGTTGGGTCGACTAAGCCAGGTAAAACACGCATGGTCTTTAAATCGTGCGCGTGCTGCGCAGTGAGTTGGACCATGAGAGCCTTCTCTGGCCCCTTCTTGCACATGTGGTCTTCGGCGAAACGTTTTGCGTTTTTGTGCTTGCGTTCCTGGGCAAAGCAACTGAGCGACCCATGTTTTTCAAACATTTCTGGCAAATGGGTTGCCATATGGTGCTTATACACCCAATAGCTTTCACCATGTGCGTCCTGATGGCACCGAAGATGTTTCGCTATCGCTGACTCTATCTGCGCGGTCGTGACTGGAAGCCGCCGCGCCGCCGTGATGATTATGTCAACGGCATCTTGCAATGCCAGCATACTTGCGATCTGGGGGGCCACATGATCCGATGAAGGATGCATGGCAATTACTTGCCGAATATACCTGCACAAAACAGGCAACGCAGAGATCTCTTCTGAGGCACTTGCTTGGAGCTCACCAGTCTCCCATTCAGTTGCGGCTGAGTGGTGTTTACTCGGCCACGTCCACTTCATGAAATACTCATGCAACTCCATTGCATCACACAAACACTTGAACTGCGCATGCCCTAAAAGTGCTTTTACTTCTCTGTCGAATATACCAGACACAAAAAAAATATGCATCCAGTCAAAGCAAATGAATGACGCAGGGAGATATCGCAAACCTGGGTCCAGCGCTATGTGTTCGGGGTGGAAGTTCCATCCTTTGTGCTGTGAGATGGTCGTGTACTGCCCCTCTGAAAACTCCCCCCGCTGATATTTATCCCAATCGGGTCGAAGTCGTTCCAGGATCGCGATGATTGTCGCGTCATCGTTTCTGCGTATCTTTGACGCATCCAAGCGCGCGTCTGTCACAAAGAAACCAGATACATCATATGTCAAAAAATCAAACTTTCTATTCAAGACGTTGCGACATAACGCACAGGGTTTGGAACCAGCGTGCCCTTTGTTCATCTGTAGTTCCCGCAATGCCTCTTCGTCCCCTATGACGCACGACAGCTTCGCGACGATCGTCGCGTGCGACGTTGCGTCGCCGTTCTCTGACACGTCTAATGTAACACCGCTCGTCTCAAAATTGAAACCACCAGCATAATTAAAAAAAACTTCTTTGAGGGTCATCTTGATGCACTGCCCGATGCCACCTGGGATGCTTTTTATTTTTGCGCACCGCGCAGTGCTAAGCGTGAACCGCGCATCTTCGTTACCCAAGGACTCGTCGAACTCAGCGAACGACCAGTAAACAGCATCACCCCCCCGATAATCTTTCCCCTTCGCCAGGGGGTCTCGCGGTGAAATACCATCGAAATATAAAATGATGTGCCACGGCGACGCCAAGCTGCATGGGTGCTCCTGAAGTGAGCGGCGAAACATCTCCCTGACTGGAGCGCTAGCCTTGCAGCAGGAATACAAAAATGGCCCAGAACAGCACACCCAGTTCTCGAAAGTTCTACCACTGACTAAAGGCGTGTCTATGCAACGCAAGACGTTCCCATATGCGTTCGACTCTTTGGCAATGATGTTTTCGTTTGCCCTGTATTGTGAGCTCCGTGAAATATTGTCGGGCAACCCATGGTCTCGCACATATGTTAGGACACCCGACAGAGCACGCTGTGACAGGTATGAGCCCCTGTGGAGCTCCACCAGCGCCTCATCCGCCTTGCGTTTCCTGGCGGCGGACGCGGCCATGGTTTCAGCCCAAATGGCTACAGACTCGATAACGATGCCAATGCGCATCATAGGATGCATGCGTCGCGTTATGGCAGGGGCACGCTGCATGATGCATCTGAATGCAGCGAGGCGATAGATCACAACAGAAGTGCACGTTGCATATCGATGCATATGGCATGATACGACGTCGCATCAGAAGGACATGTAGGTGCATAGTGATGCATACGAAGTGCGACGGTAGCTCGCAAGAGAAAGAAATGTTGCATATTGATGCATGCGACTTGCGATGAAAAGATCGCAACAGACTTGTGTTTTAGACATCATGGTGCAACGTCATACAAGCAAGAGAGAGTTCGTCGATGTGGCGCCGCCCACCGCCGCGCTGCAGCTGCGATGCGAGCTCCCAGCCCTGCTGGTCCTCAACAACCCCCTGGACCTCCCCCTCCCCGCGTCGAGCACCTAACACTTGGCGTCGATCCACGCCAGCGCCGCGCTCCAAGCCTCAATGCGATTCATCGTCGCATTGCGGTCGAAGCGGACGCGGCGATCTGCCCCCCCCACAACGGCCCTGAACACCTTCTGTGAAGGCTTGTAGATCACGTAGCCGCACCTGTACGGCGCGTTGCACTCGCACGTCGGCGGCTTGGGCAGCACGGCGGGCTTTGGCACGGCAGCTGCGGGTCGCCGCATGGCAGGGGGCCGCGCCTTCTTCATTGGCGCAGCCCCCTCGGCGTCTTCGACGCCTGCCCCGCCCTCGGCGTCGCCGACGCCTTCGCCGGCCGCGGAGGGGCGCTTCCTCGCCTTGGCGGTCTTGGCCTTCTTGGCGAGGAGCGCCCTGAGCTTCTCCTCCTCGTCGGTCAGGTCTGGCTCGGGCTCATCGTCGCGCGGCTCATCGCGCGGCTCCTCGCGCGGCGGAAGCTTCGGCTCCTGCTGCGGCTCCTCGCGCGGCGGGAGTTTTGGCTTCGGGGGCTCCAGCTCCACGCGCGGCTGCGCAGGCGGCTCGGGCGGCCTGAGCCGCGGCCGCCGAGTTGGCGAAGAGCGCCGCGCACAGCGGTGCACCGAACAGGGCCTGCGTGACTTGCAACTGCCCGCCAGCCGTAGGGTCTGGGGCTGTCATTGGGGGTGCTGCAGCTGCAGGCGAGGTCTTCGCCGCGTAGCGCCTGCTCGACTTCCTCGCGTAGTCTGGCGCGTCCGTCTGGATCCCCAAGGCGGGCCCATCGTCCTTGTAAGCTGATTTCCACCACGGCTCCACCGACATGTCCTCGATGCGGTCGAAGTTCCACACCGTGGCGTACCCAGGCGTGGACCAACCCTTGCACGTGATGGCCTTGGAGATGGCACCCTTCACCTCTCCGAGGAGCCTGAGCCAATCGCCCCCGTGCCCCTTGCCGCTGCCCCACGCCGCGAGCGCGGCCATCTTGCCCTTGGAGCTCTCGGAGAGCGTGTGGGCGCCGATCAGCTTGCACCGAGCGGCGACCAGGCGTATGCACGCCTTCTCACTCAGGTCGCCGCTCTTCAGCGATTTGTTCTCGCTCGCCGTGAAGACCCTCGATGCAATGCTAATATCTTGCCATTGCTTGGATCCGCCTGGCATTGACAACATGCCTGTCTTGGTCCCGACGCTCTGGCACAAGCGTGCGATGTTCTCTTGAGTCCAAGTGTTCAGCGAGTGCTCCCAGATTGTTTTCACCAAGGCTGTCGCCTCGTCAGTACTGATCTGTGACAGGTTGTTGATCTTCATGAGGAGGCTGTCGTACTGGTGCTGGGCCACGGCTGATGGGCACAGGCCGCATGCGATTTGTGTCGATACCCACTCTGACATGCGCTGCAGTTCCGCGCGGAGGTTCGGAACCGTCGTCATAAGACGACAGTTCCGAACCTTCGCGCCTCGCGCCTCGCGATAGGTCGCGCCTCGCGAAAGATCGCGCCTCGCGATAGATCGCGATCGATCGCGATCGAGCCCAAATGGCTATGCGACGCGGGCCTGTGTGATATATATTCGAAACGAGAACCCGACACCAACTGATGCCAACTTGCAATGCCCCACGCATCGAAGATTGGTTTCGGATGGCAGTGCGAGTCTACCACCTGCAACGGGTTGCATGCATCTTGGCATACATAGAACCGACGCGTATATGGCGATGTAAGTGTTGCCGCGTCGCGTATCCCCGCCAGCCCATCCTACTCGAACGAAGAGCGCAGACCACCTGCAGTTGTTATCATCATACGTCTCATCATCATTCTCGTTAAGTGCGCGCGCGCTGATGCCGAGGGGACGGTCCAAGACATCACTCACAGAACTGGCGTTCTGGATTTAACCTCACCAGTCGGGAGCATCCCAAAGTCGCGATCCTCCGTATCCTCCTCCTCTTCCGCCTCATCCTCCTCATCTTCCCCTCCTCATCCCTCTCATCCTCCCCGTTGCGGCCTTGGGGCTCTATATGTGGTTCCTCTTGGGGTTTTGGCGCTGCGTCATCCTACAGATATCGTGAGGCGTCGGATGATCCTATGACGCGAGAAGGCGGAAACGCATAGCACCAATGCCATTCAGAGTGCGAAGCAGTTGTGAGGGAGCGGTGGGGGGGGGGGGGGGGGCACGGCTTAGTAGCGTAGTAGGATGGGCAAGAGCATCAGCACCAGCAGCAACAGGAGGACAACGACGAGGAGGGACGAAGAGGGAATGATGTGATGGGGAGGACGAAGATGGGGATGGGGATGAGGATGGGGAGGGAGGGGGGAGGAGGAGGCGGAGGAGGAGGGAGGAGGAGGAGAAGGGGGAAGATGAGGAGGAGGACGAGGCACCTGCGCTATCATGCCGACATTCTCATCCCAGACTCATCTTGCATTGATGCATGCAGGTTTTTTCTCTGACCCCATCCACCCGTCGCCCGTCGCCCCCGCGCCCCTAGCGGGCATCGCGCTCGGCGCGCGCCAGCTCAGTCTCGGCCCGAACGTGGGCCGCGCTCGCATCATCCTTGTCGAGCAGCGCGTTCATCCACGCGTCCTTGCTCTTCAAAAACGCATTGAACCTCTTCTCTGCCTATCGGGGGGGGGGGGGGGGAGGGGGGCGATCGCACGGAGGCGGGTGGGACTGGCGACACCGATGGGGCCATTGACTAAGGGGGTGGGCTCGAGAGCCCATCCCTTCCCCCCTGGCCTCGAGTGGCCCTTGTGTTGTTGTTAGTTAACAACCACCTGCCTTCTTCTCAGCCTGCGTCTTCGCTGCTTTGGCATGCTTCAATGCCGCCTTGGCAGTCTTCACTGACCGCTGGCGCTCCTGCTTTTCATCCTGCAGCTCAAAGCGCACCTGCGCTTCCATCGCGATCGTCTTCGCCGATTTTCCCATGGGCGCGTGAACCACAAATGGGGGCGCGTAAGCCACGCGTGAACTGTTTCGCAAAGGTGGGCGAATGAACCACAAGTGCTGCTGACGGTTTGCCAAACGTTCAGCCCCGCCATCGTGGGCGACATGTAGTGGGCTGGGGGTGCGGGGGGG
>CAUYUJ010008813.1:187284-228103 GCA_963575745.1 Prorocentrum cordatum | reverse complement strand
TTCGGTTGCGTTGACACGAAGGTATGTACTATCATGATGTCAGGGTGTGAAATTGGTTGTGTAATGGCTTGGCGTTGCGACTGTGGTCGCATGGTCTCAAGCGGTTGGGCGAACGGTCGCACTTAGCAACGGCGCGTCAACGCCGCGTCTGAACCCCCGTCCATGCCCACTCGAAAGGCAGACGCTGCATACAAGAAGATGGAGAAGCTCGTGAAGAAGGCGGAGCAGGCCGCGGATTCGTTCACGATGCTCTTGGACGACGCCAAGAGGTGTAAGGGTGCGGTTGATCGGGCGAATAATCGCCTTGTGGATGCAGGTGCTGCCGATCGTGCGCGGGGGCGCAAAGCCTTGGGCATCGGTGAATACGCCGCCTGAGTGTGGGTGTCGGGGCGTACTTAGATGGGGGCTCGTTGGGGTTGTGCGTGCAAACGCATGTATGCGAGCCTTCAGGTTCTCGCTGCAGCTTTTCGCGCGATAAAGCACCCTGCGGAGAGACCGAGGATACGAATACGAATGAGGACGAGGAGAAATAAGAATAGGATGAGGAGGGTTAGGCGGTGGAGGTGAAGGAGACGGAGGAGGAGGAGGATGGGGGTGAGAATGGTGAGGAGGGATAGGGAGGAGGAGAAGGAGGACGAGGATGAGGAGAAGGGGGAGGGCGAGCAGGAGGAGGAGCAGGAGGAGACGCCCCCGCCGTCGTCTCCGCCGCCGTCGAACTCGTCGCAGCCAACTCGTCGCCACCAACTCTTCGCCGTCGCCGTCGCTATCGCAGCCGCCATGGCAATTGCTCCTCCTCATCTTCTTCCCCCTCCTCCTCCTCCTCCTCCTCCTCCTCCTCCCCATCGTCCCCCTCTTCCTCCGCGTGCTCCTTGTCCTGCTCCTCCTCATGCTCCTCCTCCTACTCCTCCTCATCCTCGTTGTCGTTCAATCGTGGTCGTCACGGTGGCCGCCGCCCTCTCCTGCACCGCGCGCGCAGATGACGGCGCAGGCGGCGGCTTCGACGGCGACGGCGGGAACGAGGAGGAGACATGATGGGAATGAAGAGGGTGAGAATGAGACGGAGTAAGAATGAGGAGAATGAGGATGACGAGGAGGAGAATGAGGATGAGGAAGAGGAGGCAGAGGAGGAGGAGGAGGTGGGGGAAGATGAGGAGGGTGATGAGGCGGAGGAGAAGGAGGAGGAGGAGGAGGCGGCGGCGGAGGAGGAGGAGGAGGAGGATAAAGGTAGGAGGGGGAGGATGAGGATGAGGGGGAGGATGGGCCTTCCCCTCCCCCTCCTCCTCCTCACCCCCCACCTCCTCCTCAGAATCCTCCCCCCTCTCCTTCTCCTTGTCCTCCTTCTCCCGCGCATCCTCCTCTCATCTCATCTCACTTCCCCTCGTTCTCGCTCACGCCACGCTCATGCATCACTTATCAACATGGCCCAGCGCAGCCGCGGTCAGCGCAGCCAAGCAGACAAGCCAATTCTAGGCGCAACGTCGACCACGAGCGAGATGGAGACCCTCGAAGTTTACTCTAAACATGAGCTCAAACCCTTGGTGTCGTATGTCAGAATCTCACATGCGACAAATCTGTCGTATGTCAGAATCCTACATACGACAAATCTGTCGTATGTTAGAATCTTACATACCACAACGTTGTCGTATGTAAGAATCGTACATGCGACATCTCGCTCTTATAGATATCATAAGGATTATTAACACATCCGTCGTATGTTAGAATCTTACATACGACAACGGTGTCGTATGTCAGAATCTTACATGCGACAACTTTGTCGTATGTTAGAATCTTACATACGACAACTGCGTCGTATGTTAGAATCTTACATACGACAACCCCCACCATAATAGATCATGCCCGACGGAGGAGATGCAGCGCGCGGTCTAGAATGGACTCGACGCCTGCTGCCGCGCTGGCGGCGGCACGGGCGCTCGAGGCGCAATGGCGACAGCGGCGGCTTCGGCGCCGCTTTGGTAGTGGTGTCTGGCGCTGCGGATCAGCGGCGAACTGCCGCCTCCGCCCAGATGCCGGGAGGAGGAACACATTCCATATCCAGTTATTGGCCCTCATCCTCCCCCCTCGCCCATGGTAAGAACCGTTGAAGGAGGAGGGGTGAGGGGGCCCGGTAGAACTAGATCTGTATTGTTTTCCTCCACCCAGATGCGCTAGTGCGTCCGCCTGCTCCACCTGACGTAGTCGGCCTTGCCGCGGTCCGACATCAGGTCCTGCAGCCCGTCCAGCTGCTCCTTGGTGGCAAGGGCCTTCGCCAGCCTGATGTGGCGCCCGCCGCGGGACTTCTCCTCGCGCCAGCCCTTGCCGCCGTCGTAGCCTTTATCGCCCTTGCCGCCGTCGTAGCCCTTGCCACTGTCGATGCCCTTGCCACTGTCGTAGCCTGTATCGCCACGGTCGTAGCTTGGATCACCGCCGTAGCCCGTGTCACCGTCGCAGCCCTTGCCGACGTCGCAGTCCGTGCGATCGTAGCCCTTGTCGCCCTTGCGATCGTAGCCCTTGTCGCCCTTGCGGTCGTAGTCACGGCTGTCGTAGCCACTGTTGCCGTAGTTGTCGTAGCCACGGTTGTCGTAGCCACTGCTGTCGTATCCGCGGTTGTCGTAGCCACGGTTGTTGTAACCACGGTTGTCGTAGCCACGCTGGTAGTTGCCACTCTTGTCGACAAGCCCTTGCTGTCGTAGCCTCTGTTGTCGTAGCCCTTGCTCGAGCCCTTGTCGTAGTCGCCCCAGCGCCTGCGGTCGTACCACCTGTTGTCGTAGTCATCGTCGTCGCGGTCGTACCACGAGCTGTGGTGGTCATACCACTTGGAGCTGTACGGGTCGTAGCGGCGGTCGTAGCCCCTGTCGCCCTTGCCACCGTCGTAGCCCACGTCGCCCCTGTCACCGTGGTAGCCTTTGTCGCGGCCCTTGTCGATGTCGTAGCCTTCGCCGCTGCCCTTGCCATCGTCGTGGCCCTTGTCGAAGCCCTTGCTCGAGCTGCCCTTGCCACCGCCGTAGCCCTTGCCACCGTCGGTGATGCCCTTGCCACCGTCGTAGCTGGCGTAGTCGTAGCCCGTGTCGTCGCCATCGCCGTCGCCCATGAACTCCTGCAGGCCCTGGAACGAGTTCAACTCGGGATCCAGCGCGGGCGCCATGCCCATGTCATCGAGCAAGTTGTCGGCCACGCGCGAGCGATCGTACTTCGCCAAGGCCTTCGCCGTCGGCGGCGTGGTTGGCGGCCGAGGGGCCACCTTGCTGGTGGGCTGCAAGACCGCGGCCGCCGCGCGCCGCCGCTGGTTGATATCCTCCGCCGCCTCCAGGAGCAGCGCCACCGCGGTCTCGTCCGCCATGGTGCTGCTGGTTGCACTGGTGGTGCTGCTGCGGGTGGTGCTGCTGGTTGCACTGGTGGCGCTGCTGCAGCTGGTGCTGCTGCGCGTGGAGCTGCTGGATGCACTGGTGGTGCTGATGCAGCTGGTGCTGCTGCGCGCGGGGCGCTGGTAGCTGCTGCGCGTGGAGCGCTGCAGCTGGTCGCGCACTGTCGCGACCCAAGCAACGCTCGGGCCTAAACGGCGGTGGCAACGGAGGAGGATGTGGTCGGGGAGGGATATTCACATCATAGCGTAGCATTGCATGGCATACCATAACCAACATCATGGTTCGCGGTACTGAGTTCATTGTGAGGTCGTGTGATGCTGAGTTAATTGTGAGGCTGTCTCGAGCGAACGCAGACGACGATGGTAACGCATCTCATTTTCAAGTTCACATCCCCAAGTAGACTCTGAAACAACGCATGCATTGCTGCATGCACCCATGAGTGCACAGCGCGAAACGATTCGCGACGCAGCCACGCCCCCACACCCGAATCGCCCCCTCACCTGAATCGCACCCCCCCCCCCCCCCTCCCCCCCCCCCCCCCCCCCCCGCCCCACACCACACCACCAAATCCACCCACGCGCACCCGTCCGCCCGATTTTGCGTGCGCTGCTGTTTCTGGACCGAGGCCCCCTGGAGGGCCCCTTTTCTCCCCCCAGGGGGGCGCGGCCGCGCGCGGGTGGCCGCGCGCGCCGACCCCGCCGCCATGGCGCGCCATGGCAGCGCCTCCGCCTCCGCGAAGGCGCTGCGCCGCCTGCAGGAGGACTGCTGGGGTGAGAGCCACAGGGGAAGGATGAGGGGGGATGAGGGGGGCGAGGAGGAAGACGAGGATGATGAGGAGGAAGAGGAGGAGGAGGAGGAATAGGAGGAGGAGGAGGAGGAGGAGGGGGTAGGAGGGGAGCGAGGAGGAGGAGGAGAGGCAGGAGGAGAGGTGAGGGAGGAGGGGAGTAGGAGGGAGGGTAGGACGTGCGGATTTTCGCCCGTCCATAAAGGAGCTCCAAGCGAAGCGGCGGCTGAACATGAATCGGCTTCGACTCGCCAAACAGCCCGAGCTTCAAGATTAGGCGCTAACGACGGCAAGCAAGGCTACTGTTACGACCAAAGGCTAACGACAAGGGTACGACAAAGGCTACTACAAGGGCTACGAAAAGGGCAACGACAAGGGCTTTTAATACAACAAGGCTACGACAGTGATGGCAAGGGCACGACGACGGGTGGCAAGGGCATACTACGATGGCAACGGCAAGGGCTTTACTAGTGCAGGTCGACGGTGGCAAGGGCAAGGGCTACGACAGTGGCAAGGGCCGCGAGAAGGACGGCAGCGGCAAGGGCCGCGACAAGGACGGCGACAGCGGCAAGGGCCACATCAGGCCGGCGAAGGAGCAGCGTGACGGGCTGCAGGACATGCTGTCGGACAGCGGCAAGGCCGACGACAAGGGCGACGGTGGCACGGGCAGCGCCAAGGGCAGCTCGAGCAAGGGCTTCGACAAGGGCTACGACGGCGGCAAGGGCAGCGACAAAGGCTACGACCCGTACGGCAGCTCGAGCAAGGGCTACGACACGGTCTACGACACGGGCTACGTCAATGGCTACGACAAGGGCTACGACAAGGGCTACGAAAAGGGCTACGACGATGGCAAGGGTGCTGATGGCATCGATTGCGGCTGTACAAGCTACGACGGTGGCACGGGCATCGACGACGAGGCCATGGGCTACTACGACGGTGGCAAGGGCTACGATGGTAGCAAGGGCAGCACCGACGGTGACAAGGTCTACGACGGCGGCCAGGGCTACGACGATGGCGAGGGCTACAACGGTGGCAAGAGCATTAACGACGGTGGTAAGGGCAAGGCGACGGCCCTCGACAGTGGCGGGGGCTACGACGGTGGCAAGGGCTCCGACGAGGGCAAGGGCGACATGAACGGTCATGGCCTGCTCGACGACACGGACCACGACGGATGCATGAGCATGGGCAGGGACGCCGATGTGCCGAACAGCGGCATGCGCGACGATGGCCCTCCGCATCTTGAACTGAGTTCTGTTACTGAGTCCCCGCCGCCAGCGGGGCCAGATTCGGACTGAGCACGCGAGGCAAACATAGAATAGAGATTGGAGGGAGAGGGAAGGGGAGGTGGGAAGGCGAAGAGGGAGTGGAGCTACTGGAAGCTAAGCGTCGTCTGGCGCTTCTCCCGTCGGCGAGTGAAAACAGAGGGCGGCCCATCACCTGGTGGCGAACCATCGCCTGGCGAACCATCACCTGGCGGCGAACCATCGCCTGGCGAACCATCGCCTGGTGGCGAGCCATCGCCTGGTGGCGAGCCATCGCCTGGTGGCGAGCCATCGCCTGGTGGCGGGCCATCGCCTGGTGGCGAGCCATCGCCTGCTGCGACTGGCGGGTCATCGTACTCCTCGGACCCATCAGCTTCAGCCTCATCACGTGCCTCGTTATCTAAGCGATCACGAAGGGATTGGGCTGCGTTGTTGATGTACGTGGGAGTCCAATCGTCCACTCGCTCCTGCAGACGCTCGCCGTCGACCACCATGAACACCGTCCTGCGACGTTTGTCGCATTTCACACCTTCCACCCCTGCTGGTGCTGACCGCAAGCGATGTGTTGCCTCTTGACTGCATGAAACCGCTGCTGCGATAGATGCAACCCGTATGTACTCAAGTCCCGTTGGCGTACATTCGACCCACACCTTCTTAGTAGCATTCAGCTCAAACAGAAGCTTCAAGGTAACTGCATCGTGATGCAAATGCTCATCACCATGGTCGCACTGGACTGCGGGCATATATATCGAGACAGTTTCTGGTGGACCACCATCCCTTTAGGGCACATGTCTAGAATGCGTTCTCTTCTACGCCCTTCACCCCCTTGCGGTAGTGGTTTGCCTGGACGGTGGTTCCAAGAGGGGCTCATATATACTTCAAGATGTCCACGGATATGTCCCAATATCACGCGATGCCTCAACATGCAGGCATGGATATCACGCGAACCAAGATTGCCCAAGCTTGTCCAATATATCACGCGATCCAAGATTGCCCAAGAAGTCTCAAGGTCAAGGGATCGATCCAAGAGTGGTCCAAGAGCGGCCTATTCACGCAAGCGAATTAAGGCATCTCCTATTCCTCCTCCTCCTCTTTTTTTTGTCATCCTTATGCTCCTTCCCCCCCCCCTTTCCCTCCTCCCATTTCTCCTCCACCATCCCCCTCTGTTTCAGCCCCTCCTCCTCGCCCCCCTCCCCCGCCACTCCACCTCATCATCCAATGTATCCTCCTCCTCCTCTCCTCCCTCCTCCCCTGGTGGGAATGCGCGAAGCGTCCACGATTGCGACATATCCAGAGAACTCCTATTGTTCTTAATGGCGCTGGCCCTGTCGCAATCTTGCTGAAGCAATGGGTCGGCCTGCTTCAAGTGGCCCCTAATGGCCTCGGTGCAAGCGGCGTTGCGCATCTTCAAGATCTGATCGAACAACGAATTTGTCGCCAGAGGCGATTGGCTCTTGGTGGGGTTGGGCACAGATATAATTTTTTGCAGCTGCCTATCCGCTCTCGACAGCTCCACGAAGAGCCCCCCTGCCGTATGCATCACCGCCCTCGGGGCCCATGGCTCGCGATCCTTAAGGCCGCCCCCCTCGATGACCGTGCGGAGCTGCACGCTCACTGCCATCTGCAGCTGCAGTGCGTGCGCAGATGCAGCGTGCACTCGCTTTGACACAGCCAAACGCCTGCGGGCCGATGCAATGGACAATTGCAGACGAGTCCGATGCGTGTTGACGCAATGATGCAACGATTGCAGAGGAACGATACCGACGATGCTTTCATACATTTCATAAACACCCCCCACGACACATGGCATGTGTAACCGATGCTGCCAACACGCGAGCCTCATCGCTTCCTGGCCTTCTTAGCCGCGGGCGTAGCAGGCACATCGTCTACCTTGCGCATGGGCATGAGCGATGCCAGCTGGGCGCTAAGGACATCGCCCTTGTTGATGGCGCACTTGTTTGTCAAAATTGGTACATGCACTGATGGGGCAGCTGTAGACTTGACGGTCTTGAGCTTCATGTTGGGGGCGCCGTGCTCACCTGAATCCTGTACGAGCCAGAAGGGGATGACGAGCGAAGACGGTGCCTGCTTCAGCCCTCCAACGCCAGTGTTCGTCTCAGCCTTAGGCATCTTGATGCCACCACTGGGGGCCAACGCGATATTGAACGTCAATCCCTTGGGGTCCTTGTATGTCTTCATGAACACATGCCCACACTGAACTATATCAGTTTGCTTCTTCAAGTAGATTGCCGAAGAGAGTGGGACAAGCACCAGCTCTTCAGCCTCGAACGAACGCGTTACGGTGAGAGCACGAAGCTTAACAGGCGCAATCACGCCACTCAAGTACTTGAGACAGTTGCCGTTCTGGCTGTATACATCATCCAAGGCCAGCCTGATTTTGGCCTCCTCGATACCCCACTGGTAATCGACAGACTTGAGGCCATGGTCAGCGAACTTGTCGATCGTTTCCTCTATGGGGGAGCAGCGGCGGAAAAAAGATGACATGACGACGCAGAGCCAAATGAGATGAGGGAACGACGAACGAGAATTCAAAGGTGTGGGGGTGTATATGCATTCCACATGCATTGCGACGAGGTCGCAAGACTGTCCTTCATAATCGTGGACACGACGAACTTGCCACGTAAGAAGTCGTCGATGGGGTGGCATGTCGCACTGCCCGTGGCCTGAAGCTTCAACTTCACGCCAGTCGCAGCGTCGATGGAGATCAGCTCGCAAATGTTCTCGCCCAAGGTGTCGCTCGCCAAGGCGACTTTGGCGCCAACCTCAAACCCCTTGTCACTGAGCTTGTCCACTTGGTTCGACCACTTGCCCGAAGCGGTGTACCCTTTCACATCTGAGCTACGCGCCTGCCCTGTCACGGCTTTGGATGCGCTCTCGCGACCGATCTGCTTCCATGGGCTAGCAACTGCTTTGTCAACGTGCGTTGCCAACGCAGTGGTGAAACTGACCCCGATGTCATTCAGCGTCTTGCAAGTGCCTAAGCGCTCATCGGGCTTGTTGAACACGAAATGAACTACGCGAACGTCAGTCAATCCCACGATGGTGCCGTCGGCGACCGTGTCTGCCGTGGTGCCCTCACCGCATGCGATCTGTCGCACTTTCTGAAGAAATTCATCGGCCACCATTACAATCGTAGATTTCTTATCGCTCGACAAGGCGGTCACGTCGCCTGGCTTCAAAAGCATCTGATGGCCATCCCTCGCGAACTTACCCGTCGCACATGTCATCGCCTTCATGCATGCGAGCTTGAATGTCGCAGCGGCCCCCTCACGCTTGATCTGCACCTCGGCGAGAGACTTCGCCATTGAACCCGTGACCACGCACTGGGAGGTCAGCTGCCGCGAGAAGTCGCGAAGCTCGTTCAGAAAGATCGGGTTGCCGAGGCCGCCAGACAACTCCTTCACATATTTTACTAAGCCATCGATCTCCCCAGGAAAGAGAGAGCCTGCGCGTGTCGCCTCGCGGATCACACTATCCCAATCGATCATGGTGCCACCCGTGTGGTGTCGGTTGGCAATTGCTGCGATCTTGTACATGAGACTCATGCGAGATTCGCATCTGGCAATTTGTTGGCCTGCATTGCCAGCCTCCTGAGCAATATTACTAATCCACGGGAACTCCTTCACGAACTCGTACCGAAAGACCTTCCACTCAATTCCTTCGTCACACGCCTTAGCGTAGTCTGGTTGAACCTCCCGTAACCTCGTCAGTGACAATTTCCCTGGTGCGAGATTCTGTCGAAACGCTCTGGCATGACCGTGGGTACTGGAACCCCTGCGTTGATGCAACGCAAACCCATGGATGTGTGGCCGCACGTATAGGATGCGAACTTTGCATCGCAATCATACTGCGGCAGCTGGCCCGCTGAGTCCTCCATTATTTTGAAATTGAAGTTCTTGATTGCGTTGTACTCAGGCGTGCCCACTGGTGGAAGTTCCATGCAAGCTGGATTCTGGAGGGCTGAGTTCTTGAATCCATTTTTGAAGATCTTGGAAATCAAATCCATAACCTCGCTCGGAATGATTCCATCTCCGTAACGATTCTCTGTGCACACCATCATATACTTCGAGTGTATGTTTTCTACCCTCAGGCAGTCTATGCCTCTTGCAATGCTGCGTACGTCTTCAAGTAATGAGACCACCGCTGCATCAGGATGCAAGTACATGTCCTTGATGGCCATCATCTTGGGGCGGACCTCCGCGATCTGCTGTTCACGGGAGGCGTTCATCACGCCTCGTGCAGGAGGACGCCACAAGCGCCAGCAGCAATCCTCGCCCAAACGGCTGGAGCCCAAACTCTAGTGACATTCAAAAACATGTGCAACAGAGGGTTGCGAATTCGAAATGATATGTTGCATTTGCAATGCACAACATTCTTGTAACGCTCGATAGAATATTCTGAATGCGTTCGCACGCAAGTCTGGATCATGATTTCCGATATGCGTGATCCCGAAAATCCAAACACATGCATGCGTTTCTGGAGGCAACATCCAAGGACAACCCGATGCAGCAGCTCTGTTTTCAAGTAAACATGTAAAAGTTAGCCAAGCTAGCAGCTTCGCTAACTCAAGCTATCTACCTCCAAATGCACCGCCCGAGTTAGCCGACTTAGTAAACAGTACATAAAGCAATCTAATAAATTATAATCTCTTGTCACATAATTATAAAAATACACATACTAGTAAGAGAATTATAAGAATCTAAAATTGGTTTATAAACCTTACTTCAAACTAGTTGCAACTTACTTATAACCTACTTACAACTGCTTGTAAACCAATTTAGTAAGGTCCGAGGGCCTTCAGGGCGGGGGGGGCCCTGCCGGCACCGGGGGGGGGAGGGTGCAGGGCGCCCGGGGCGGGCGGGTTGCCGGCACCCGGGGGGGTCGTGGGGTGGGGGGGGGGCGGCGGCGCCGGGGAGGGGGGGTGCCTGTGGCACGTGGGGGGGGTTGTGCCGGCCACCGGGAGGGAGGGGTGCCGGCACGTGGGGGCGGGGGTGCCGGCACCGGGGGGGGGGTGCGGCGCGGGGGGGGGGGCCGGCACCAAGGGGGGGGGGGGGGGTGGGGGCGGCACCTTGGGGGGGCGGTGCCAGCACCGGAGAGGGGGGGTGCCAGCGCCGGGGGGGGGGGTGCCGGCACCGGGGCTCTTCTGGGGGCTTTCTTGGGCCGGTGGGGAGTCCCGGGGCCCGGTTCGGTTCCGCCCGGTTCGGGCTTGCCGTTCGGGCCGGTTTCGACCGGCCGGTTCGGTTCGAACCGCCCAGTCCGGTTCGGGCTCCGGTTCGGGCGGCTCGGTTGCAGGAGCCGCCGGTTCACGGTTACCAGTTCGGTTCGGACTCTTCTTGCAGGGGCCGAGCGACCGAGAGCCAGCCCAGGAGCGAGGGGCGACCAGAACAACCGACAGACAACCGAAAACAACCAAAACCAATCAGGGAAGGGGCCCCCCAAGGCAAGGGCCGAGCGACCGAGAGCCAGCCCAGGGGCCAGGAGCGACCGAAACGACCGACAGACAACCGAAAACAACCAAAACCACACAAGGAAGGGGCAACCAAGGGGCCGAGCGACCGAGAGCCAACCCAGGGGCCAGGAGCGACCATAACAACCGACAGACAACCGGAAACAACCAACACCAGACAGGGAAGGGGCGCCCCATGGGCCGAGCGGCCGAGAGCCAGCCCAGGGGCCAGGGGCGACCAGAACAACTGACAGACAATCGAAAACAACCAAAACCAGACAAGGAAGGGGCACCCCCAGGGGCCGAGACAACCGAAAACAACAAAAAAACAAACAGGGAAGGGGCACCCCAAGGTGCCGAACGACCGAGAGCCAGCCCAGGGGCCAGCAGCGACCAGGACAACCGACGGAGAACCCAACGCAGCCAAAACCAAACAGGGACGGGGCGCCCCAGGGGCCGAGCGACCGAGAGCCAGCCCAGGGACCAGGGACGACCAGAACAACCGACGGCCAACCGAAAACAACAAAAACCAAACACGGAAGGGGCGCCCCAAGGGCCGAGCGACCGAGAGCCAGCCCAGGGTGCAGGAGCGACCGAAACAGCCGACAGACAACCGAAAACAACCAACACCAGGCAAGGAAGGGGCACCCCCAGGGGCCGAGCGGCCGAGAGCCAGCCCAGGACTCAGGGACGACCAGAACAACCGACGGACAACCGAAAACAACCACAACCAAACAAGGAAGGGGCGCCCCCATGGGCCGAGCGACCGAGAGCCAGCCCAGGGGCCACGCACGACCATAACAACCGACAGACAACCGAAAACAACCAAAACCAGACAGGGAAGGGGCACCCCAAGGGCCGAGCGACCGTGAGCCAGCCCAAGGGCCACGGGCGACCAGAAAACCCGACGGACAACCGAAAACAACCAAATCCAGACAGGGGAGGGGCACCCCCAGGGGCCGAGCGACCGAGAGCCAGCCCAGGGGCCAGGAGCGACCGAAACAACCGACAGACAACCGAAAACAACCAAAACCAGACAGGGAAGGGGCGCCCCAGGGGCCGAGCGACCGAGAGCCGCGCCTGGCCCCTCGGCTGCCTCGTCGGTCGCTCCGCCGTCGGCCCAGCCACTTCTCGGCTGTTTTCTGGTGTTTTTGGTTATTTTCTGTTGCCCGTCGGCCCCTCCACTCCTTAGCTGTTTTTGGTGTTTTTCGTTGGTTTCTGTTGCCCGTCGGTGGCTCTGGTCGCGCCTGGCCCCTCGGCTGCCTGTTCGGTCGCTCTGCCCTCGGCCCAGCCAATCCTTGGTCGAGGGTCCGATCGACCCAGGGCAATTGCGTGCCGCTGAGACAGGGCCTGGAAGATTTGCAATCTACTTCTTGTAATTATTGTTGACGTTTTTTGGGCGGCCTCGAACGCAATCTACTTCTTCCGCCTTCCTACTTCATGTTTTTACCGACTTCTTCCGACCGACGTGTAGAGCTCCGCGGGAGCTCTAACATGCTATGTTGGAGCTCCCAGGGAGCTCTAACATAGCAGGTTAGAGTATGTTAGAGCTCCCTGGGAGCTCTAACATGGTATGTTAGAGCTCCAATGAAGCTCTAACATAGCATGTTATATTATGGTAGAGCTCCGTTGGAGCTCTTACAAGCCATGTTAGAGCTCCCTGGAAGCTCTGAGATACCATGTTAGAGCTCCCAGGGAGCTCTAACATGCTGGAACATGCTATGTTAGAGCTCCCAGGGGAGCTCTAACATGCCATGTTAGAGCTCCCAGGGAGCTCTAACATGCTATGTTAGAGCTCCCAGGGAGCTCTAACATACTCGAACATGCTATGTTAGAGCTCCGTTGGCGCTCTAACGTGCCATGTTAGAGCTCCCAGGGAGCTCCCACTGAGCTCTAACATGCTATGTTAAAGCTCCGCTGGAGCTCTGTATTTTAGAGCTCCCAGGGAGCTCTAGCATGGGAGCTCTAATATAGCACGTTAGAGATCCCAGGGAGCTCTAACATATTCGAACATGCTATGCTAGAGCTCCGTTGGAGCTCTAAGAAGCCATGTTAGAGCTCCAGGGGCTCTACTACCATTGTTAGAGCTCCCGAGGAGCTCTTAAACGTACTGGAAACGGCTATGTTAGAGCTCCCAGGGAGCTCCTGACATACTGGATAGAGCTCCCACGGAGCTCTAACATACCATGTTAGAGCTCCCAGGGAGCTCTAACATACTCGAACATGCTATGTTAGAGCTCCCGTTGGAGCTCTAACATACCATGTTAGAGCTCCCACGGAGCTCTAACATACCATGTTAGAGCTCCCAGGGAGCTCTAACATACTGGAACATGCTATGTTAGAGCTCCGTTGGAGCTCTAACATACCATGTTAGAGCTCCCAGAGAGCTCCCACTGAGCTCTAACATGCTATGTTAAAGCTCCGTTGGAGCTCGGTGTGTTAGAGCTCCCAGGGAGCTCTAACATGGGAGCTCTATTATAGATAGTTAGAGTTCCCAGGGAGCCCTAACATCTCGAACATGCTATGTTAGAGCTCCGTTGGAGCTCTAACAAGCCATGTTTAGAGCTCCCACGGAGCTCTAACATACCATGTTAGAGCTCCCAGGGAGCTCTAACATCCTGGAACATGCTATGTTAGAGCTCCCTGGGGGGCTCTAACATACTCGAACATGCAATGTTAGAGCTCCGTTGAAGCCCTAACAAGCCATGCTAGAACTCCCACGGAGCTCTAACATACCATGTTAGAGCTCCCAGGGAGCTCTAACATACTGGGACATGCTATGTTAGAGCTCCGTTGGAGCTCTAACATGCCATGTTAGAGCTCCCACGAAGCTCTACCATGCCATGTTAGAGCTCCCAGGGAGCTCCCACGGAGCTCTAACATGATATGTGAAAGCTCCGTTTGAGCTCTGTATGTTAGAGCTCCCAGGGAGCTCTAACATGGGAGCTCTAACATAGCATGTTAGAGCTCCCAGGGAGCTCTAACATACTGGAACGTGCTATGTTAGAGCTCCGTTGGAGCTCTAACAAGCCATGTTAGAGCTCCCACGGAGCCCTAACATACCATGTTAGAGCTCCCAGGTAGCTCTAACATATTGGAACATGCTATGTTAGAGCTCCCAGGGAGCTCTAACATACTCGAACATGCTATGTTAGAGCTCCGTTGGGGCTCTAACAAGCCATGTTAAGGCTCCGTTAGAGCTCTAACATACCATGTTAGAGCTCCCAGGGAGCTCCCACTGAGCTCTAACATGCTATGTTAAAGCTCCGTTGGAGCTCGGTGTGTTAGAGCTCCCAGGGAGCTCTGACATACTCGAACATGCTATGTTAGAGCTCCGTTGGAGCTCTAACAAGCCATGTTAGAGCTCCCACGGAGCTCTAACATACCATGTTAGAGCTCCCAGGGAGCTCCCACTGAGCTCTAACATGCTATGTCAATGCTCCGTTGGAGCTCGGTATTTCAGAGCTCTAAGCATGGGAGCTCTAATTTAGCACGTTGGAGCTCCCTGGGAGCTCTAACATACTCGAACATGCTATGTTAGAGCTCCGTTGGAGCTCTAACAAGCCATGTTAGAGCTCCCACGGAGCTCTAAATGCCATGTTAGAGCTCCCAGGGAGCTCCAACACACTGGAACATGCTATGTTAGAGCTCCGTCGGAGCTCTACCAAGCCATGTTAGAGCTCCCACGGAGCTCTAACATACCATGTTAGAGCTCCCAGGGAGCTCCGACTGAGCTCTAACATGATATGTTAGAGCTCCGTTGGAGCTCGGTATGTTAGAGCTTCCAGGGAGCTCTAACATGGGAGCTCTCATATAGCATGTTAGAGCTCCCAGGGAGCTCTAACATACTCGATCATGCTATGTTAGAGCTCCCAGGGAGCCCGAACATGCCATGTTAGAGCTCCCACGGAGCTCTAACATAGCATGTTAGAGTTCCCAGGGGGCCCTAACATACTCGAACATGCTATGTTAGAGCTCCGTTGGAGCTCTAACAAGCCATGTTAGAGCTCCCACGGAGCTCTAACATACCATGTTCGAGCTCCCAGGGGGCTCCCACGGAGCTCTAACATGATATGTTAAAGCTCCGTTGGAGCTCGGTCTGTTAGAGCTTCCAGGGAGCTCCAACATGGGAGCTCGAACGTAGCATGTTAGAGCTCCCAGGGGAGCTCTAACATACTCGAACATGCCATGTTAGAGCTCCGTTGGAGCTCTAGCAAGCCATGTTAGAGCTCCCGCGGAGCTCTAACATACCACGTTAGAGCTCCCAGGGAGCTCTAACATACTGGAACATGCTATGTTTGAGCTCCGTTGGAGCTCTAACATTCCATGTTAGAGCCCCCACGGAGCTCTAACATAGCATGTTAGAGCTCCCAGGGAGCTCTAACATACTCGAACATGCTATGTTAGAGCTCCGTTGGAGCTCGAACAAGCCATGTTAGAGCTCCCACGGGGCTCTAACATACTGGAACATGCTGATGGTATGGATGGTGATGATGATGATGAGGATGGGGATGGGGATGGTGATGATGGTATGGTGAGGGCGGTTGTGATGGTGATGCTGGTGATTGTGATGATGGTGATTCTGGATGTGATGAGCACCACCATCATCACCATCACCATCGCCACCACCATCATCACTACGATTTGATAACCGCCATCATTACAACCGTCGTCGGCCCAGGGCGGACGATGATGAATATCATGACGACGATGATGACGATGATGATGACGATGATGCAAAAACAGGTTGAGTCGGTTGAGTCCGAAAACCCCGCCCTAAATCAAGCCAGCCTTGACTTCTTGCCGTTGCAATTTAATTGCAACGGCTCTCATGAAGCTGTGCGGGTGCAATTTTCGCCCCCGATCTCGGCATGTTGCAATGTTCTTCAGCGTGAATCAATTTTTCTCAAGATGGTGCAAATTTTCTGAAGATGGTGCAATTTTGGCGTATACTACCCTGCAACAAGTAAATATGACCGAGCCATACTACCCTGTACAACCAGTACATTAAGATGCGTATACTGCCCTGTAACCAGTATACATAGCTAGCTAGCTAGTATACGTAGATACGTGCTAGCTAGTATACATGTGTATATATATACAACATGCACACGGTACACACGTGCACACGCACACACACACACACTCTGTACACACACGTGTACACGTACACACACACACGTACGCATATATATATATATAATATATATATATATATCTATATATATGCGCGCGCACGCACGCATGTGCGCGCACGTGCACGCGGGAAAGGGGGGGCGAGACATATGCTCCGCCCCCCCTTTCTCACCTCCTCTTCCCCCTCGCCCGCGCCTCGGTGGCCTCGACTCGCTCGAGGGCGCCCGCCCGCCGCGCCCCCCCGCGCTCAGCGGCGCCCGCGCGGGCGGCCACCCCGGGGCGGGATCTCGATCGGGGGCGGAGGGGTCTCAGGATATCCGCGACGTCGTGCTCAGACCGATCGGTCCGTTCAGCGGCGCGCCCGTGGGGCCTCGAGATGCGCGGGCATCTTGGAACCTCACGCAAGCCCTATGGGCGCGCCGCTGGGCGGCCGATCGGCCGAGCAAGACATGGCGGAGATGCGGGGTCGCGCCATGGACGCGGTGGGGATCGCCACTTGGGCCCCGAGGATTCGCCCCCCCCCCCCCCCCCGCCCTCGTCGATCGAAGATCCTCTTCCTTTTCCTCCCCCTTCCCCCCGAGATCTATATATATATATATATATATATATATATATATATATTCCTTCGCGCTTCCTTCCCCCCTCGATCCTTCATATTCCTCGATCGTCGTCGACGGTCGATTGCCGAGGATGTTCCGAAGCCCGTCGTGCTCTCGGAGATGAGCACGGCGTTTCGCCCACCTCGGCACATGTGCCGCGTGTGGCGGCGCCGTTTCGTGCGAGCCTATGGGCAGCGCGCGCGCTGGGTGAAGGCCTCGTCGTGGTCGCGTCGACTTCATACAGTCGTCGTCCTCCTGCTCCTCCTCCTCACCTTCTCTACCTCCTCCTCCTTCCTCGGGACGTCGGAAAGGGGTGTGGCATAATGGTGCCAGTCGTGAGAATGATTATGTTATCGACGACAGATCGTATCCCCTGTGCACAATTTTTAAACATTGGCCCCCACTTTACACCGCGCTCCTTTCCTGCCTCCAGGCTTTCTCCTTCTCGATCCCCCTCGATCGAGGTCCCCCTCGTCCGGCGAGGCCATGTCCTCGCCCCCCATGTCCGCCGCGGCGCCCGCCGCCACCGCAGCATAGAAAGACGGGCATGACCCCCGCAGACGCGCTGGCGAAGGCCAACGCGCTGACGGGGAGGGATGGGCGGAACTTACGCGGGGGGCCGGCGCGCCCGAGGAGGGCGCTCGGGGGGAGGGGGGGGGGGGGGGGGGGCTCCTGTAGGAGCTCCGCGGCGGGGCATAAAAAGGAGGAAGTGGGGGGGGATCTCGAGGAGGCACTACCGCTAGAAAGGTGGGCCGATGAGGAGGGGGGGGGGAGGGGGGGGTCCAGGAGGATGAGGGGGGGGCGGGGGGGGGCGAGGAAAAGGAGGAGAAGGAGCTATGAATATATATATATATATATATATATAACAGCTACAACGAGGGAGGAGGAGGAGGAGGAGGGGGAGGAGGAGGAAGAGGAGGAGAAGGAGGAGGAGGGATCTGTGGATCGAGAGGATCGAGGAGGATGAGGAAGATCGGAACGGAGGGGAACAGGATAAAGCCGCGCGCTGGCCAGGCGAGATCTATCCAGGACATGACGTGCACGCCGCTGCCAGGCTGGGATTGGCGATCGGGGATGTTCCTCGACCCGTCCTCATCCCCCCCCCCCTCATCCTCGACATCAGCCTCGGCCTCCTCATCCTGCAGATCTATCCCTCCTCCTGCAGATGCATCCCCATCCTCGCCCCCCCCCCCCCCCCCCCCCCCCATCCTCAGCCTCATCCTCGGTCTCCGCATCCCCATCCTCTCATCCTCATCCTCGGCCTCGGCGTCCTCGTCGGCCTCGCCCATCCTCCGCGTCCTCGGCCTCGATCCTCATCGCCCGCGCGCTTCCGCCCTACGCGCGCGCGCAGTTAGCAATGGGGGACGAGGAGGGGGAGGGGGATCCGAGGGGGAGGAGGAGGAGGAAGGAGGACCATGGGCGAGGACGATGACGCAGGGTCGAGGGCAGGAGATCGGGCATATAGGGCGAGGGGGGCTACGAGAACATCCCCAACTGGGGCGTATATGCACCCGCGAGCAGCGGACGCCGACCCATTCCAGAGCTGCTCGAGGCGCATGGGAGTGGTTTGCAGCTGCAGTGATGCACGTGAATGGTTAGGACAGTCAGGAGGGAAAGGAGGGTTATGAGGGTTGGTGGCTCGCGCGGGCAGAAGGGCCACGATGATTCTCGCGGGGGCGTTCGCGGTGGCAGGGCTCCTAGAGGAGATGAGAGTATATAGGTTAGTCCAAGAACATGAGAGGAAGAAGAGGAGGTCAAGGAGGAATTGGGCACGCCTCGCACGGCCAAGGAGGAGGAGGGGCGGAGGAGGAGAAAAACGAATGTGAGAACGGTGTGCGGGTGTCGAGGGTTCGGTGGAAACAAGGGTGTAGGGGGGTCTGGGCAGGGGGGGCGTTCGCGGACACGTACAATGAGATCGACAAAGTCACAGGCGGCTCGCGCATCTCGCAACTGAAGCTGGAGGCCGAATGGGAGGGAGTGCGACCGCGACGACGACGACGGCGTTAGACGACGACGACGTTAGACGACGACGATCGGCGACGACGATGGCAGGCATGCGGATGTCAGCGAGAAGCTATGTAGGAGGAGGAGGGGTGGAGGAATATCCACGACGACGACGACACGGGTGGCAGCGACGACGACGACGACGACGAGGGGATGCAGGAGGATGGCAAGAACACAACGGTATGTATTGTTCAAACGCGTTTAACGAATAAAACGAAGAGGAGGAGGAGGATGAGGAGGCGGGGGGGGAGGGGGGGGGCAAGGATGAGGAACGATGCGTCCGAATCCATTTTATAGGGCGCCCTTAATGCAGAATTGCCACTCGAATCCCCCGCGGCCCTCACAGGCCCAACCCCCTTAATCCCGCCTGGCCATCTAACCCTCGCGCCCCTCCTGGGCCCGCCACCTCGACCCCTGACCGTCCTGGCCCGCCGAGCCCTTCGAACCCTCATATCCCCTCCATGACCCCCCGAACCATCCTTGGTCTGCCTTCCCGCGCCCTCTCGCCGCCCGACCGCCGACCGCGCCGCCGCAGGCGGCGTGGGCAATTGCGCGCGAGGAACGCTTCAAGCACCAACCAATGTAAGCAGCAGAAGAACAAGAAGCCGCCGTCAAGTACGATGCAAGGGACTCGGTCGCGACCTCAGGGCGGCCACTGTTCGCTAGATCGATAACGGGTCGGGGGAGAGGGGATAGAAGAATCGGGCCCGAAAGGCAACTGGGAGCGGGGGGTAACCGTTGGCCACGAGGGGATGAGGAACGGCGCCGTTCCTCACCCCCTCGTCGACGTGGATCGACCGGTCCATCTCGACTTGGATTTCTGGGAGGTGGTCCTCCTGATCTCTCTTGCTCGCCCTCGACCCTCGCCCTTGCCTGCTTATATGTCGCGGCTATCTCCCTCCATCCTTGGTCGGTCCCGCTTTTCGGTCGGCCTTCTTGCGTGAGCTGCGCAATGCAACCTGAGGTTCCTCGCGTGCCGCGCGTTGAGGAGTGGCTTCGCCCACTGGCAGAGGCTGGAGATGAAGGACGGCGTCGACGATCTGCAGTTGGGCCATCGCGAGGCGGGGTTGGGAACGTTGATGGCGCTGGGGGTGTTCGGGGGAATTTACGTGGGACTGTCAAGAGGGTTTAGACGGAACACATTCAGGGTATGAGGTTCAAGACGGTCAGGAGGGCCAGAGGGTCTTAGGAGGGCCAGGAGAGTTAACCTGATTGGACAGGCTACAAGGGTTAAGAAGGTCAGGCGGGCTAGGATGATGATATGATGAGGGCTCGGATAACGAGTTGCGAATGCATTGCGTAGTTCCGAGGTTAGCTGCGAAGCCGGAGCGGGCTAGATATGTCTGATAACCTGCATGGGTTCCAGATGGCCAGTCCTTGGAATCGCGATCTCGCACTCTCTCTCCCCCGATCTCTCCCGTTCCATATCTAGACACATTGATGTATACGTATGGCACACATCCGTATATACATGTATATCTATATATATATATGTATATATATACATATATATATATGTATATGTATATATATATATAGGTGTCACACACACGATTCTATGTACAAGTATATATATATATATGTGTGCCCGCGCTCAGGCGGATGAGACGGACATCGGGATGGAGCTGACAGACGAAGTCTTCCGCGACAACCTCGCAAAGAGCCTGGATATCGACATCGGCGGGCTTCCCGGCGCGGTCAAGGAAGCTGCCGCGCGGGGAGGGGACGACGATGTGAACTGTAATGAGGATGTTGGTGAATGGTGGTATCGACGATGACGGTGAAGTGCTGGTGGCGGTGGTGATGCAGGATGATGGGAATGGTGGCGGGGATGTTTCCGATGACTATGACGATGGCGATTGTAATCATGGTGATGGTGACGGTGATTGTGGTGCGGATGTTGCCGAGGTCGTGTTGCGATTACGTCAATGATGATGCCGATGTGGTTATGCCGATAACGGCGGCGGTGATGCTGGTGGCGACGATGATTGGGCTGACCGTTATGATGATGGTGATGCTGACTGCGATGGCAAAGCTGATACTGATGCACACGGCGATGGTGATGATAATGATGATGGTGGTGTTGATGATGTTGATGGTGGTGCTGACGGGGATCATGGTATTGGTGGTGAAGACGATGCGTCAGCTGGTGATGTCGATAACGTTGGCGATGGTGATGATGGTGATGGGGATGCTGATGATGATGCTGATGGTGATGATGGTGATGATGATGATGATGAGGATGATGCTGGCCCTGCTGATGATGCTGCGTTGTATCCATGGCGCTGCTTCGTGGTGATGATGATGCTGCTGATGCTGGTGATGACGATAATGCTTGTGGTGGTGGCGATCGCAGCGATGTCGATGACGATCTGTCGATGCTGATAGTGGTCGTCTGGAGGAAGACGAGGGGGAAGGGGGGATCCTCGCGGAGGAGTAGGAGCAGGATCCAGGAGGGCCCGAAGATGAGACGAGAAGGAGGGGGCGGCTCGATGAGGAGGAGGAGGCACAACCATGTGCCGACGAGGGTGATCAAGGAGGCGGCATATGACGAGGAGGAGCAGGGTCGCAATGGCCGCCAAGGCCCCATTCGTCTGCAGGGCGGGCACACGACCCCATCAGAGGATCTATCGGATAATTGGGGGGGGGGGCTAGAAGGAGGAAACGAGGGGATGAATATCTGAGACCTTAAATCTCAGCTCGGATGCCGCGCGGGCCCGTCGCCCCAATCTTGAAGCATTCCACCTCCTCGAGCCCGCCCCGTCTCCCAATCGATCCGCGAGGGCGAGGTCAATGCGCCGATCGCTGGCGGCGCCGCCGCTGCAGCAACGCATGAGCTTCCAGCGAGGATGCCGTTCCTGAAGAGCTCGAGCTGCAGCGGCGATCTCGAGACGAAGCGCTCGAAGCAGAAGAAGAAGCAGAATGTGAGCAGGAAGCTCAGGAGAGTGAAAGAGGAGTCGACGCTTGCGATCATGACCATGTGCTGCCGCCGCAGGGCATCGACCAGGCGATCGCGGCGACCCCCCCAGCAGCTGCGGCGGCGGCGCCGAGCCAGGTCAAGAAGCCGACGCTGGTCAAGAAGCCGACGCTGGTCAAGAAGCCGACGCCGGCCAAGAAGCCTACAGCTGCGGACGCGGTGCTGAAGCGCAGGCCTGCAGCTGCAGCGGCTGCCCCAGCGATGAAGAAGCCAGCCGCGCAGCCTGCTGGCGAGGAGCCTGCTGGCGAGGAGCCTGCTGGCGAGGAGCCCGCTGGCGAGGGGCTCGCGGAGGGCGAGGGGCCTGCTGGCGAGGGGCCCGCGGAGGGCGGGGAGCCCATGGCCGGCGAGGGGCCCGCGGCCGGCGAGGGGCCCATGGCCGGCGAGGGGCGCGCGGGCGCCTAGGGGGCAGGGGAGGGGGCCGGCGCCGAGGGCGCAGAGGAGGGGGAGGAGAAGGAGGAGGGCCCCGAGGTCATCGAGGATGACGACGACGGCTTGATGCCAGATCAGTTCCTCCTGGGCCACGAGGGACGCTAAAGCAACTGCGGGCCCGACCTCGTGAAGGAGTCGATCGCGGACAAGATCGACGGCGGCCGCTACGAGATCGGCATCAAAACGAGGGAGTCGGAGGGGTGCATCGGCTTGCAGCGCAGGCTCTGGGATGGTGCCGCCGAGAAGTTTGGCCCATATAGGCAGTTCGTCCAGGTGTCGGACAAGCGGTGGCCCGAGGGCAAGGCCGAAGAGCACGGGCTCGCGAGTCGTTCGGAGCTCGGCCGCTTGATCCTGGGCCGCATCTTCTGGCGCGTGAGGGAGAAGTCGACGCGCGACAAGGCGACGGCGGTGGAGATCAGGGCCCATATATTGAATTCTATGGCTTGATTGAGGTGCTCGGGGACGCGCGTGTAGATCTATATATGCGTGCACACCTAGAAACATAACCACGTGCGCATGCACACGTGTGTACATATGTACATATGTGTGTATCTACATACGTACATATGTATGTACACATATGTACGTATGTGCATAAACGTATACACCCATATGTGTACAGATGGGAATATGCACGCCCATGCGTACTTACATGTGCTCACGTAGCTGCCCAAACTGTGCTCGAGCACTGGCGAGGCGGACATGGGCGCTCTCAAAGCGTCGACTGGGGGGCCACGGGAGGCGGGGTCGAGAATAAGGAGCGGGGATCTTCCTGGGAGGTGCTGGCTCGCAGCTGGACTACAAGGTGCAGCGCTTGAGAGCTATTCTGTATTTGGCGCCAAGGGGGGCGGGGTTAAGGGAGACAGAAAGATGGAGCGCATGAAGCACGATGTGGTCTTCATGCGAGCGTGTGAGCGAGCGGATCTGAAAGCTAGATAGATTAGACGGGGAGCCATCGCGCGAAGGGTAGGTGCCACATGGCGCTCGAGCTTATCGGCACGTACGTACGCGATGCCATGATTTTTTGAAGGCCAGCCGACCTCTCCTGTAGATTTGCGCGTCGTGGGTTCGGAGGAGAACGAGGATCCGAGGATGATGAGAACGGGCTGGATGCCGAGGAGGAGGGGGGGGGATCAGCAGAGATGAAGAGCTCGAGGATGATGTGAGTGCTGATAACGACTGCGAGTGCTTACAATGATGACGATGCTGGTGCTACTGATGATGATGATCACCCCGATGATGATGTTGGCGATGATGATGATGACGATGATGGTGATGATGACAATGATCGGTGCTGATGAGACTGATGAGGATGCGGCTGATGGTGGTGGCGGTGATGACGCAACTGGTGCTGACGGTGGTGAGCCGGATGCTGATGCGTATGATGATAGCGATGATGATGTCTGATTGTGATGGTGGTGGTGCTGAAGAGGCTGATAATTATGATGATGACGGCGATGTCAATGATGGGGGCGAGGGTGGCGACGACGACGAGGAACGACGATGACGATGACGAAGGCGACGTTGCTACTGATGGCGACGTTGACGACGATGACGATGCCATTAATGATGGCGACACTGATGATACCTGCTGACGAGCGTGGCGACGGCGCTGCCGACGCTGGTAATGGCGACGATGCCGATGCCGAAGGTGGCGTCGATACTGCTGACGACGCTGACGATGACGATGGTGAATGATGGTGGCGATCACGACTATGATGCTGGCGATGATAATGGTGATGATGATGATCATGAAGAAGATAAAGTTGACGATGATAAGTATGATGTTGTTGATGTTGGTGATGATGCTGTTGATGGCGATGGCGGTGATGATGATGCCGACGATGATGGTGGCACCTGCTGATGCTGGCAGTGGTGGCGCTGATGATGATGAGGCGGATGGTGCCGATATGATGGCTGCGACTGGTGATCGCTCGCTGCAGCAGGTGAGCGAGCTCGGCGACGCGGTGAATGGGGGCCAGTGCAAGTACTTCGCTTGAGCGCTGGGGGGGTTTGCGCAATAGCGCTATGTGCACAATCAGGGCGGGTGTCAGGATGATGAGGGTGACCAGGGGGGGAGTGGGGGGAGGAGGATAGGGGCCAGCCGAATGAGGAGGAGGAGGGGGAGGAGGATCCTCGAGGACGAAGATTTTCGAGGAGTCCGATGGCCCATGCAAGAGGGATGCATGAGATGCGCAAGGCGCACGCGCATGACTCGCTCGCGGCCTCCAGGGGGGCAGATCTTTAGGCAGACATCGGGGCTACTGTACGTGGCGCACTGCACCGTGCTTTGGCATGAAAATGGCCAGGGCTGCTCCCGTCACCAGTTCCAACACATTGTAATTCGCGTAGATGGCGTCGTCGAAGACGCGATCGAGCATTCTCCTTCTCTCGAATGATGCGCGTGTGAATGCTTCTCCTGTATATCTCGATGCCGCGCCCGCTATAGACATATATGCCAGATCGAGCGCGGCCCGTCGCGCGCCCTTCGAGCTGGGCCCGCGGGGAAGCAGGCGAAAGGGGGCCGGGCGATCTAGGGGCGCTGGCAAAAGGGGGCTGCGCAACAAAGTGCCCTCGACCATCTCGTTGTGGCAACGCTGAGCTTGCGGGGTGGGAAGACGAGAGGGCGGTCAATAGGGGCCATCATGTCACCGTGAATGTTGTTGTTGTTGGCCCGCGGCCATGTGGCTGATCGGGGCATACATGTACATACCTATGCGTGCACGTGTGCATGTACATGCGTGCACGGTGTATATAGATATACGCACGTGCAGACATGGCTGTATAACTTGGTGTGGGCACGTGATTCCGTATAGGCGCATGCATACTTAAGGGCGTAAGGACAACCGCGCCCATACATCCATACATACAGCCGTGCACGCAAACAAACAGACACACGTACATACATACATACATACCTACCTACATACATACATGCATGCATGCATGCATACATACATACATAAACACATTCATGCACATTTGCACCTATGCATATACATACATGGATATACGTGTATATACATGCATGCAGGTATATATATATATAGAGAATCATATAACTAAGTATGCATGGCGATACGTTCGCCAAAGCATGAAGGCACACAGCCAAATGCGTGGCCGCACTCGGTCTGCATATACGCACGCACAGTAGCAGGCCAGCTCATGCGTACACAACAGGTGTGTGTGTGCGTGTGTTTGCAAACTAGATGGTGTGCGCACGCATGCACGGGCGCGCGCATGCACGGCGCGCGCGCGTAGCAGGTGGGGGTGACGGGCGGGGTCAGAGAGTGCCGCCCAGGTGCACCTGGGCTTGTCGACTGATCCTGCAGGTCTACACGCAGCGGCGGTTTTTCCTTCTGGCACTACGCACACACGCAGCAGAAGCACTGGCGACCAAACGTGAACACCCGATCGGGTCCCAATCGGTTGCCTCCCGCGGCGCACGTGCACGGGTACCCTGTACCTTAAGGGTGCCCAAGCGCATGCGTCGCGCTGGCAATCGGCTGGGGCCCAATCGGGTGTTCGCGCCCCCATGCCATGCCCGCGGTGATGCATGCATGTATACGTGGGAGGTTCGGGTGCGCTCCTCGTGCCCGATCGTGCCCACGCTTACGCGCGCGCGTCACCGCGCGTCGGTGGGGGGGGCGCCGAGGAACGCCAGCGGCGCCCTAGGGGCCCCGCGGGCGCTCCCCGACCGCTGCGGGCGCAGTCGGGGAGCGTTTTGGGGGCCTTCGGAGGCGCCCGAGCGCCCGCCGATTGCCCCCGCGGGCGCCTCTAATGTTCTTTCATGTTCTGTAATGTTCTTCAATGTCCTTTAATGCTCTTTAATGTTGTTCAATGTTCTTTAATGTTCTTAATGTTCTTTAATGTTCTTCAATATTATATAATGTTGTGTTCTCTAATATTCTTGAATGTTCTTTAATGTACTGTCCTTTAATGTTCTTTAATGTTCTTTAATGATCTTTAATTTAATGTTCTTTAATGTTCTTCATTGTGCTTTATTTTTATGTTCCTTAATGTTCTATGATTTAAGGTGTTTTAATGCTCTTCAATGTTTTTTGTTGTAGAATAAATGTTCTCACTGTTCTTTAAGTTCTTTATTGTTCTCGAATGTTCTTAATGTTCTTCAATGTTCCTTAATGCTATTTAATGTTCTTTACTGTTCTTCATGTTCCTTAATGCTATTTAATGTACTCTTTAGGGGGGGCGGGGGGGGGGGGGGCGACGCCTCCTCCCTCCGCGGGTGAGCCGACGCGGGGTACCTCGGCCTGGGGCAGTGCGTCTAGGGCCCGCGCTGGGGGTTTCTGGGGGGCCCGATGTGCCCGTTTTCGACGGCCGGAACGTTTGCGCTCCCCGATCAGCATCGGGTTCGCAGGTCCGACGCCCTAGCGCATGGCGTAGGCGTTCTCATGCGTGCGCGTGGTGTGCACACATGGTGCGTGATCACGTTGGCGCGCGTGCACCTACGACCTCGCTAGCGCGCGAAGACCCCTGGCGGCGAGCTCGCCAGGGGCGCGCCGACCACAACGCTGCCCAGCAGGCGAAAGGGGACCGCGCGCGCGGCCGATCTGGATACTGCCAGAAAAACTGTGTGTATATATACACGCCTATATATTATATAGCGCCTGGTATGGTCTATATTCACACACGTATACGTATACCTGCATGTGTCAATGCCAGGCCACGTGTATCCACAGACCGATGTGCGCGCGCACCAGATCCTGCACACACATGTATAACGTGGGCGTGCGCTGGCGCATGGCGCGCGTGCGTGATCGCATGCGCACAGCATTGCCGTGCCCGCAGCATGTCGCAATCATGCGGCTCCGATCTGGATAATGCTATTGGCTGGCCGTTCTGGATATTGCCTGTCCCAATCTATTCATGCTGTGGACGCTTGGGGGGGCGCCTCATCGATGGACCCCGCGTGCGCTCTGGGGGCGCAGGCGATGCCGCCGAAAGGAAAAGCGAAAGGGGCCCCGAAAAGCGCTGCAGAGAAGGCTGCAGCGAACGCTGCGAAGGCTGCGAAACGCAAAGGTAGTGCTGCCCACGAAAACGAGATGCAACGCATGATGAGATATCGCCGCTCTGGTGCACCGTGACTGATGCTCGTGTCCAGCCGTCTCGTGCTCGAGATTTGATCGATGCTGCGAGGGAGGGCGCTGTGCCCACAGTGAATACGTCGGAACCGCAGCGCACATGATGAGGGGGGATCGAGGAGGATGAAGAGGATGAGAACGATCGGGAAGAGGAGGGGAATTAATAGGATGAGGAAAACCCAGGAATGCGATGTTGAAGCAAAAAGATTGCGCGAAGAAAGAGTACGGCACCCTAACCCGTGATGGGCAAACAGTTTAATTCCGCAAGTGAAAGAACTGCGGTGATTGGGTCTCCCGCGTGGGACGGGCGCCTCTGTCTCTGATCCTCTTGTTGTGGGCCAGCTGCGTACGTGTCGGGCCAGTCACATGTGGGCGGGCGCCTCTCGAGATGGGGGCGTGGCCAGGTCCATGGCCGTTGGGTAGATGCAGGTATGACGATTTGCACATCTACATGGTCATACACACATATATATATACATATATAAATGGGTGATTAGGCATGTGTGTAAATATGTGCATGGAAAAAAAGGAAGGATACAAGTGTGTAAGACATGTCAGAATGCATATGGCTAAAGTCGTAACGATAGTAGTGTACACCTGTATGTTATACACAACTATACCCACCTACAGTTGGAATCTGGACGCCAGGTGATTTTCACTTTTGCCAGCCCCTCAAGATCGAAGCCGAGGAAAGGAAGCAACGAGGCAGTGACGTGAGCGACTTCCTGTGCCGGGGTGACCTTCTCAAGCAGCGTGGCCGGGGCGAAGAGAACCATAACTCACCTACTGGCCAGAGGCTGGGCCCGACCAAGGGAGACGCAACCCCGAGCGGAACAGGATGATGATGGGCAGGAGGGGGCGGCCCATCATTGAGACTGCTACTTGTCGCCCGAGGGCGTTCATGCGGGCCACGGCGATCAAACAGTACTGCAACAAACTGAAGCGCACGCACTGCAAGGTGGGCTTGGGGGCACTTGGCACTGGTGCCCAAGACAGATCGAGGTATCGAGTAGGAGGGATCGGAGAGGGGGATCGGCCCCGCTAGATCGAGAGGGATGGAGGTGGATTCCCAGACTGGAGAACAGCTGCACAAGCGCTTGACGCACCACGAAGAGACGTCGAAGGATCGAAGCCGCAAATGCTCAGATGAATTTGCGCTGCAGGGTTATTGAGGGTCGAGCGCGTTACACCTGAGAGGGGGTGAAGACAAATCGCCTAGCGGTCGAATGTATGTGGTGCATCGCCAGCATATGTATGTATGTATGTATATTTATACATACATATATCATGCCTCAACGTCCCCCTCCCCGAGAGCAAACCCAATCCGAGGAGCGCGCGCAGCGGCTCGAGACGAGGGTGCACGCGGGCGACGCCCGCACCGAGGAAGCCGTGCACCGCGTTAAGTTGAAGGGAAAGGCCAGACGATGACCGAGGACGAGGAGGAAGGGAGGGGGAACGGAGGAGTTATACAGGACATGGAGGAGGGAAACCTAGGGAGGAGGAAACGCAGAAGGGAGGAGCTGAGGAGGCCCACTGCCGATCGAACTCGGTCTATACCCCCTTGCCCCATGATAACTCAAGAGTGGCGGTCTGGAGGCTGCCGGCGAGAGCTCATGCGAGAGCGAGTCCGAACACGAGAGCTCCGACTCGGCGTCAGAGCGGGCCCCCCATGAAATCGATCTATCGGCGTGCTGGGCCCTGGCTCCAGCGCAGGCGGGGGCCTCGACCTCGAGGTCCGAACCGAGATCGAAACCACCATGCTGATTCCCAGGAGATGGGGCCCCGCGCGCGGTCGGCCGCCACCCCCTTTCGGGCGCCCGCGCGCGCTCGACGAGGAGAACCCGCAGTCGACGGTGACAGCCGCCTCGACTCAAGTGAAGGCTACAGGCGTGGACACCGTCCGGGGCACGATGCTCGGCAGCCTCGTGAAGGTCGAGGCGCTCCCCATGGGCATCGACGTGGGAGTGGTGGGGGGGGGGGGGGGGTCCGACGCGCTTACTCGGATCGCGTCAGCCCCGCGCCAGCATCGAGCGCGCATAGTTCGACATACAGAACCCGCTTCAGTCTGCTCCTCCATCCTCCTCGATCCTACTGCGCTTCGAGCCCCAGTTCGCCCCACCCATAAAAACCTATACATCCAAACATCTGCAAGTAGAGAATGTATGCCTGCACACACGCGTACAACCTTATACATATACGTACAGAATGCGCAAACACATACGGATACACAAGCATACATACATATGAAACACATACACATACATAGACACATGCACATACATACAAGCCTACACACATACATATATGCATACATATATACATACAAACACGCATACATACATGTATACATACGCGCGTACGCCATACATACAACATACACACATACACATCCATACATACATACACACATGCATGTCAGCATACACACATATACTGCATACATATATGCACAAATGTATACGTACAACATTAACAACATATCAACGCTTCTGAAAGAAGTAGCGGTACTTTCTAGAGTGCTGGTATATACACGATGTGACGCTACGCAGCATTACCATTAAGTGTTTGGAGGGGAGGTGAAGCAGAACGCGTGGCTGAAGCCGTTCGAGGCTCAGATCAAGCAGAACCTGACGGCCCTCACTGGCGCGAAGGAGATTGTCACCGCAGCGGTGCAGGGGAGGTCGCTCAGCCCTTGCCGCCACATGGTCAGGCAGAGCATGGTGTTAGAAGTGCAGCTCAAGGAAGATGATCGGGGATGAGGAGTAGCTTAATCTCGAGCCTGCTCGGGGAGCCGTGTGTCGGCGGCGCGTCGAGCTTTATGTGGTGTTGGTTCAGGCTGGAGTTAGCGTCGGTACCTGACCATTCCGGTGCAATATGATGGTAACCGCCCCCACTCCCGCTGGTCTGCGCTAGCTCCCCCTCTCCGGCGCGCTCGTGCATCCGCGCAGGTCCGTGCCCGACACTACCCTCGAGAAGGTCTTGGACGAGGCCGCTTTTGCGGATGATGCTGAGGGAAGGGGGCGGCGTTTCGAGCGAATTGCATGCTGAGGGGGGAAGCCCGTATAGATATATGCGACGATCCACCGTGAGAGATATCATGTGCAGATATAGATAGAGAGAGGATATGGCATGAGAGCTAGAGATAGATACGCGCAGACATACAGAAGCATGCATACATAAAGTCACACATACTCAGGCCCACACATGTTCTCATACATGCATGCATACATGCACGCATACATGTACGCATGCACACATGTATGCCAACATGTATACATACAGACATACATGCACACTGTTGTTGAACATGCGCACGTATGTTTCTGAGTGTGTCCCCCCTGTGAGGCCGACCGCCTCTATGCGCATGTAGCGCCAGTGATTGCCTCGGTCGCGCAAGCGACGTCGGCGCTGCAGTCGACTGCATAGGCAAGTCTCTCCACCTGCTCTCATTTTGAGTATTTCGCGCATGGGGCCATTATTGGACTCGCTCAGCCCCTCAGGCCCCCATTGCGGACGAGCTCAGTTTAGACGCGAGTCGGGTGGGGTGGGGCCGACGAACGTGCCGGCCTCTCGGTCCGTTCCCACTCGTGCACGGCACGCCGCTCGAGTACTTGAATTCAATACGGGGAGAGCTCGGCGTGATTTTCGGGCGTTGCCCAGCACGCGCGCATGGGAAGGGGGGGGGTGGCGAGGAGCATGGGATTATGAACGTGGAGGGTGGGTGGACGGTGCAGATGCCATGGGAGGGAGATGGATGAAGCCGCAGTTGCATACAGCAGATCGACGGGAGCGCGCGCGCATGGAGAGCAGACATGCTAATACTTTCGCTTCGGGGCGAAGCGCTCGGAGATGAAGGCGGTCAATGCGGCGTTCGCTCAGGAGGGAAGCGTTTCTGTTGAGGTCGATCCGATGGCATTAAGTATCGGAGAGGTTGCGATGGATGCTGAGTCCAACTTCGGGGCTCGGACACGTTGACATTGCAGTGGCGCTGGTTTGATGGTGATTTGAACTTGGCATGGGTTGTATTCGGATCCGATGGTCAGAATGGCATGCGTTCGCACGTGCTTGCAGCGTTGGACCCTAAACGTATCATTACAATTCCCCCGCAGGCTCTCTCGCATCCAGCACTGGCCAAGTAGGGATCCCTTGGTGGATCGAGGGGGGGGGGGGGGGCCCTTGTTCGAATTCGTTTCGCAAGCAGAGCGATTGAAATCCAATTCATCGGTCCGTAGTCGTATAGGCTTCCAGGTGTTATGTTTTGTTCTGGATAACGCACTTGGAGGCTTCGGTTCGCATTCGATCAATGGCGGGTCGCGCTGCTGGTATGTCAGTCGATATGACGGGCAGCTCGTCAGCGGGAGGGCCACCTGAGACCGAGGTCGACGGTCAGGAAACTGTTGCACGCACGTGCGGTTGGACGGAAGGAAGTGCAATATTCATATTAATATTAATATATATATATATGACCTTTGGGGAATCGGGTGCGCTGGGAACGGGGTGGGCGGGATGGGGGGGACAGAGGAGGAAGGGAGGTCGAGAACGGACCGATTTCGAATCTGATGTGGGATGCACTAGTTTCCTTGCTATCTCTTGGAAGGGCGACAACGGGGCAGGATTGCGGCGGTACCTGTTGTCGAGGTGGAGCGATGGCAAGGTCGCGGCCAAGCCGAAAGTCCGAACGGTTGCCCATCCCAGATCCAAACGCTACGCGAGGCGGAGGTGGCCCACGTGGGCCAACCTCCGCCTTCATGACAGTTGGCCCACGTGGGCCAACTGCTCATGAATGCTTCGATCGGGGTCGAGCGAATGTTTGAAAGCGGATCGGAGGGCAATGGTCCGGGCAGGACGCGTGCGCAATAGCATGGCATAGTGCACGAGTTGGCGCAGTCGGAGCGGGGGACATAGCCCTCGACCCCGAGCAGGCTTCGGACCACCACGCGGAACACCTTCGGAAAGCAATGCACCTTGTCAACACAGAGAACATTTATGTGACAACCATTCCAGCATGGGACAAAGATTCCGAGCAACGCTGCAATATTAGATTTCCTATCATGTTCCCACACGAATTCTCCGCGCACCCAGAGGATCTCGACTTGACAGATGTTGACCTCCCAGACCTGCCAGCCCACTACCCCACCCACGAAGTCACCCTCCAGAAGGGCCAGCAGAACACGTTCCCAATAGGGTTCTATTCAGATGGAGTCCCGCACACCAAGCGGGACTTTTTTTTTTATATATATATATATATATATATATATATATATATACATAAAATGTATGTATTCGAACAATTTTACAAGTGGAGCACGACGTGCAAATGTGCGTTGCGGAAGTCTGACTTGTGCCAATGTGCTTGTAGGGGGATGTGTACCATCAGCGCCGTGGTGGCGGTGGTGGCGTGGTCGTTCAACGTCTTAGCAGCAGGTGTCTCCCCAGACTTTGCTCATGACGGAACGCCGTTCGAGAGCGAATGGCGCATGAACATGCGCCACTTCCCCCTGGCGGGTGGGCTCTCCGCGGCCCTCGTGGGAATGCGGGCCGACTTGCAGGAATTTATAAGTGCCCTCGGCTTCCGCAGGTGGGATAACGTTCTCAACCCGTGTTTCTGTTGTAATGCTACAAAGGCAGACATGCAGACTTTCCCATTAACAGTTGACGCAAGCCAGTGGGGAGAGAAAGATCAAGCCACATATGTAAATATGGTGCGGTCGTGCATGAGGAAGACCCTGGTGAAGTCGAACGCACAACTAAATAGAGTCCTTCGGTCCTGTCGCCACGACGAGGATCTTCGGGGCTTCGGGGCATGTCGGGCCATTCCAGAACTAGGGCTAGAAGCTGGGTGGCGCTTGATCCCGCGGGGTCGCGTCACCGACACCCGCGCGATAGCTAGGATCCAGATCGAGAGAGACAGTCCCCTGGAGCTAACCTGGTTCAACACGAACAACGATGCAGGGCTAAGTTTCGTAGCGCCCATCTTCGGAGTGGTGGGATTCACGGTGGCTATGGTCGCTCTAGGCTTGATGCATAGATGTGACCTCGGAACCTCGCAGCGTCTCGTCGCAAATGTGTTGGAAACTGATATTGGGCAATTTCGCACGTAGCCAAGCCCGCACACAGCTGATGAGAAACAATGATAACCTCGTGGCCTTGAGAAGGAGAACCAAGTCTTTCTACATATCGCAGGGCATTGTGCAGCAGCGCGGCAGGTCCATGATCCACAAACTGTCGCTGAAAAAGTTGGGCCAGTATTCTGAGACCAGCAAGACGGTCTTGCACGCAAATGAGGCAGAAACGATGCATTTGATTCCTCTTCTGCCGACCCTATGCACAGAATGCCCAGCCTGCTTTAACGACGGTCCATCTACGATGCTCAAGTTAGCCAGCAAGTCGTTCGCCGACTTTCAGAAACTTGTCATGGAATCTCCAAGGAGACTGGCGGCAGATGTGCAGAGGGCTATGGAAACTCACATGCTTAATTTTTAAGTTATTATAGAGCATCAGGCGCACATGTGGTCTTCAAGCACCACATGTGTTTTCACATTGTGGCGGAGTCGCGGAGGTCAGGCAATCCACGTTGCAGGTGGACATGCAACGACGAGGGCACAAACCGCATCCTGGCAACTATCGCGAACAGAGTACACCAGGGGTCAACCGTTTACTTCGCTCTCCTTGAGAAGCACATGGCGCCTTCTAGCTGAAAAAAAGCTCGTGCGTGTACTTTGTGTGCGTGTGTGCGTGTCACTGCGCTTGCTCGATCGCAGGTGGCACCTCCATAGATCCGCCATTCGCGCTTGAGGGCCCTCTGTGCCGTGTGCACGTGTGTGTGTGTGTGCCTGTGCGTGTGTGCATGCCTTACGTACACACACATGCGTCTCCGTCGTCCCCCGTCGTCCCCATCGTCCCGCACGGGCCCGTCGTCGCCCCCGTCGCCCTCCCTCCCCGTCGCCCCCGTCGCCCCGCGCGGGCCCGAGGGAAGGGCAATCATATTTGATTCAGGCTGGCGACTGGAGTGCCGCATCCTTTTCGACCCGCAGGCCCTCTTAGGAGGGAAACCTTTTCATCCTTTATCTCCTTTCTTCCCGCTGCCCCATCGCCTCAGCTGTTCCCTGCCCGTCGCCTTGGCCCCCCTCGCCCCTTGCCCCTCGACCCCTGGCGCCCGCGGAGAGGCAGGAGGCCTCGATCTCGAGAAGGCTCCGTTGGCTAACCATGCACCGTGGAGGATCGATCCTCGTGGATCCAGGGCCCATCGCCGTTCGAACCGACCCCCCGCCCTCGATCCAGCTCGAGTTTTCAAGCAGACGGCCTCGGCAGGGCGGGGGGGGGGGGGCGCCCTTCCGGAATGGATGGGGCTCCGAAGCTCCCGAGGAAGTCCCGCCCTGAGGGCCGAAAGGCATGGGGTCGGTCGGCCGATCGATCGACTGGTCTCGATCGCTCGATCGATCGAGCGATGGGTCGATCGACCGATCGATCCATGCCTTTCGGCGTCACCCCAGTGCCCTGCCGAGGCTGGCCCTCGATGGTATAGGGTGCGGGTTGCCGCGCGGTTGCGGCGCCGTCAATATTATCGAGATCCACCGCGTCCCGTCGATCTGAGCGCGGGATGCGGCGTAATATTCTACGAGGGCCGATGCCCGCAGCTGTGTTCTATATACAGAGGGCCGACGCTGTAAATTACGACGCCAGATGTCCGCAATATTCTATAGATCGAGGGCCGACGCTCCGCCGCAGTGCTCGAGGGCCGACGTTGTAATATTTACGTCAGGTGTCCGCCGCATCAGGTTTCCCCCTTGCTCATAGAGATATCAAGCGTGATGTGCGCACGTTGCACGGGGAGGGGGCAGCGTGCCAGACGCGCACGCGCAAGCACGCAGACGCACGCACGCACGCACGCACGCACGCACGCACGCACGCACGCACGCACGCGCACACGCGCACACACACACACACATACACATACACATACACACACACACGGTACACACACACACTTGATCAAGCACACACGCACGCACGATTGCCGTGTACCTTGATTTTCAGGCGAGCCTGGAAGCCGGGAGAACCGAGGGGACTCGGTTTCGATCATCCTTTCTTGCTCCCTTCCCTCCTCCCTCGGCCTCGACCCCAGTGACTTCTCCAGGGGGGCCGCGCCACCCCCCCCTCCTCCGCCTCCTCTGCTGGCACCTCCGTCGGGGCGCGCTCCGCCCCACCAGCTCGCCGCGCGAGCCGATGTACGCCGCGCGATCTCTGGGCATATCCTCTCACGCCTCTTCTCTCAGAGTGGGCGTGCATGAGTGCCCAATGATCTACGACGACTAGCCCGATGCGGTTGACATGGCGGTCCATTGTTGTATGCATGTGTACATGTATGTATGTATGCATGTATGTATGTATGTGTATGTATGTATGTATGTACGTACGTATGCATGTATGTATGTATGCATGCATGTATGTGTATAGTATGTATGTATGTACGATATGTGTGTCGATGTATGGGTGCGTGTGTCTGCATGCCTGACGTATGCATGTATGTAGGCACGTGTGCACTATATATATATTGTCCCCGCCCCTTGGAGAAGGCGCGACTTCAAGCAAGTCGCGCGTGGGCCACGCCGTGCTGCCGTGTACTATTGCACATGCGGTCGAGAAAAGAACGGACCGCTGCGAGCATTCCCGCCCCCTGCGCACGTCGTTCGACGGTGACTTCCTCGTCGGGTATGTGCTGCTAGGGCTGTACATGTATATAAATATATATATATATATATATATATATATATATATATATATATGTGTGTATATATAATTATATATGTGTATATATACACATGTTCCTTCTCCTTATTCGGGCTATAGAGGTCGATCTACTTGACGCGGAGGTTTACGCGTAACCACCGCGTGGAGGATCGAAGTAGTCCGCGGCGCCCTGATCTTGCGGGCGCACGCACAGAATGGCGTGCACGCCATTATGCATTACGGCCGCGTGCCGCGCACCTCGGAGATGAAATGGCGCGCGCCATCCAGACTCCTGTCCCGCGGTCTTACGGTTTATACAGTACTAGTACTAGTACTAGTATACGGTGTGTGTATATATATATATATAAGACGGTCTGATACAGCTGTACCAGGCCGTCCGTACAGGTATTTATACCCGTAAGACGGTGTACTGCTGACCCTCAATTAGGACGGTCAGCTGCTAACCATATATTACGAGATCCTGGCGTTGCAATTTTTGTTTGGTGAATTGATTTTCTCCAGACGTTGCAATTTAAATTTGCCCTCTTCGGGGCGTTGCAATTTAATTGCGCCCGCGAGATGTCATGGTCTCCTTGGGAGGCGATCTCTGCCAGGTGCACCTCTCGGCGGTGCCGAGCCGGGCCCCGACCCTCGTCGGCGTGGATATCCTGAGCGACTCTCCCAAGATGGTCGTTGATTGCGGCCAGAACTGGATCGGCGCACCTACCCTCGGCAACAAGGCGATCTACTGCGAGCGCCTCTCCAGCAACCGCGTGGCCGTCAATTTGTCGACCCCGCAGCGGTGGAAGGAGGTGCCATTTCCTTGGTGAATCCGGGATGCCTGGCGACGAGTCGGACGACCCGGAGGTGCTGATCGAGGAGCTGGCGCCAGCGACAGCCGTCGCATCCAGCGAAATTGCAAGAGCCTCTGGGGGGAGGCCAAGAGCATTGCCGACTGCCTCGCCGAGCTCGAACAACCAGCCACGAGTCGGGGCTGGTCCCAATCGCCATCCATCAAGGCGATGCGCGAGCAGATGCGCGAGACCGTGATCCATTGATCCATGGCTGTGCGCATGGCCTTCGCGAGATCCAATCAGGCCTGGCGATGAAAGAGGCCTGGCGCAGCTTCTCTACCGACCCAGGGTTCGGCGCGCAGCTCGGGGGGGCATGCTCCAACCGCCCCGGCAAGGGCGAGAATCGTGCTCCTCGGGCCATCGAGGGCGGCCAGGTGGCGGCGCAGGCGGCGCGCTGCCCACCCGCACTGCGCATTGCCTGGGCGAAGCGCATCGCGCGGAAGAACGCGAGCGCCCAGCGCGGCATGGGGATCTTCTCGGGCCTGGAGCAGAACTTGGAGGACACCGAGGGCGAGCAAGAGGCTACCTTTGAAGACGACCTTCTTCCCGACGAGCTCGCAAAGATGGACGAGGGCGAGGTCTTGAGAGGCCTCGGAATCTCTGGGGCACCAACCAGGGCGGGGAGGTGGAGATCGAGGGGCGGCTGGCGAGGCTTCACTGGGACCTGGGGCATCCGAGTGACAAGACGCTCTACAATATCCTCAAGGCCTCAGGGGCCCCAGTGCAGGTCCGTCGACTCGCTCTACGTCTTCGATGTCATGGATGCCACATCGGACAGCCCCCTAAGGCTGTGAGGGTGGCCTCTGGCATAGAGCTACCGGGGGTGCTCGAAGGCGTGGCCTCGGACGGGCTCGAGTGGCTCTTGCCGAAACAGGTAGCCTTTATGGTGGCGCTGAACCTTGGCGAGGTGCCCGGACTCGCGAGCGTCGCCTGCCACGGACAGAAGGGCGAGCGGAACGGCAACAGGTCGACGTCCGAGGTGTTCGCGACATGGGGCACGTGGTACAGCAATTGCCGGCGGCCTAGTGTACTTCGACTTGATCCTGAGGGTTGCCACCGTTCAGGCTGTGGCGCAGTGGTGTTCCGATCACGACATCGAGCTGTGGATCGCCCCTGGCGAAGCCCACTGGCTGATTGGCAAGGCTGGAGCGGCGCGCCCAGATTCTCGAACGCTTGATGATGAAGCTGGTGGCCCTCGACGCTGAGTGCCTCATCGAGGAGCTGATCTCCTGGGCCGTGGCCTCCGTCGACGGCGTGGACAAGGTCGGCAATCGCCCCCATCCGAGCACGCGATTGGCGTGACAGGCGCGCCTGCCTCCAGCAACCCGTTCGCCATCATCGGCGGGGGCGCCGGCGAGGCGCTGGAACAGCGACGCCTTCTCGCCCGCGAGAGCTTCCTGGGAGTGAAGTATGCGGATCCGCGACGGCATGCCGAGCACGCTCGGAATCGCGTCTATCGGGCCCGGAACCCAGGGGGCCGCGTCTACTTCTGGCGCAAGGGAAATGCCTCGATATGCGTCCAGGGGAGAAGGGCGGCTGGCATGGCCCCGCCAAGCGTCCTGGTGCGGGAGATGCGGCAGGCGCACGGGCGGACTCGCCCGACCTCGGTGATCTGGGTCTCTCGCGGGAGCGTGGTCGCCGAGCTGCAGCGACAGGTCGACCTTGGCATGACCATGACGGAGATCGATCCTGTAGACGGCAAGGCGGGGGCCTTCGAGGACCTTCTGGGGCAGGGCCTTCCGGGTCCACGAGAATGCGAGCCGCCGCCTGCAATGGAGATCTCCGGAGGCAACGGCGCTGCTGAAGAACCGCCCTCCTCGGCCGTCGACGAGGCGGGGGGGCCGCCGCGCGCCGGCGCTGGAGCGGGCGGCGCGGGGGCGCCGCCGCGGCAGGTGACGCCCGGCTCAGCCTCCCAGCCAGAAGGAGAACCGTGCGAAAGACTAGAGAGACGGTCCAGATCGCCACCGCCCCGCCAGGTAGACCGCAGCGCCGACGCCGCCGCCGACGCGCGCCAAGACGTCGACGCCAGCTAGGGGCGCCTCTCGGGCACCGTCGCGACCGCAGCCTGGAGAAGCCTCGTCCCCAGTAACAGGCGCCGCTGCTCGGGGCGAGCCCAGACCGCGGCGGAGAACGGTGCGCCGAGGACCTAGGCTGGACCTCCACGTTCCGCCTGAGAGGCGGCAGATGGGACCAGACGAGGAGATGACCAAGGCCTTGGACGACGACTCTAACCTCGCGGTCCACTTCTGCCACGACAAGCTGAACATCACTCTCGGCAGCGACGAGCAGCAGACCGCCTACTTCGAGTACTTCGTGGGCGAGAACACGACGCCCGACTGGCACCGCGGCTTCATGAACCGCATCCTTGATAGCTGCGTTGCCACCCTGGGCCGCAAGGACAAGGCGGGGCCCAGCTGGCAGAGGGTGAACTCTAGCGCGCGGAAGGATTTGAGGGGGCCATCGCCATGGGGGCCAAGGTCCGACGCCGCATCCAGGGTCTATGATGCCGCCGACGTCATCCGGGCGAGGTGGCCCTTCAAGGCAGACGGGAAGGCGAAGGTGCTCCTCGGCTATCAGTCCAAGGACCTGGGGCGAGGACCCGCGGCGAGCCCGACGGCCCCGCGACGGGCTCGACGCGTCTTGCTCGCAGTGGCCGCGGCGAACCACTGGAAGCTGATCGAGGGCGACGCGACCTCGGCCTTCCCGCAGGCGCACGAGCTGGACGAGGATCTCGTTATCGTTCCCGACGCCGTGCTCAAGCAGGTTCGACGCGAGGGGCGGCGAGATCCTGCTGGCGGTGAAGCCGCGGTGCGGCATCGGCGAGGCGCCGCGCCATTGGCGGGGGGCGGTGGAGAAGGATTTCGCGAACCTGGGCCTCCAGGCGTGCGAGGTCGAGCCCTGCCTCTGGAAGCTGCGCTGTTCCAAGGCAGGCAGTTTGACCGGCATGGCTATGGCTCACGTGGATGATTTTATGTTGTTAGGGGAGATTTCACACCTCGAGTGGCAGAACAAGGTCAGACATATCCGGGAGCTCTACATGCGGGGGGGCCTGGGGGGACATGCGCGAGGGGCTTACCTCCCTCGAGCAGTGCGGCGTCACCATCGAGGAGAACGAGGAGGGCTTCTTCCTGCGCCAGCAGACCTACGTCGATAAGATCCAGGAGGTTCGTGCAGCGAGCAGTGCCAGGCGACGGACCGCCGACGCCCTGACGGGTGCAGACAAGACGGTATTCCGAGCCTTCTGCGGCGAAATCCATTGGCTCGGCGTGAATGCACGCCCTTCCTCCTGTCGTGGGTCGCCGACCTCCAGTCAAATACCCGCGCGGGGCCCACGACCTCTTTGCGGCCGCGAACAACGTCTTCAAACTCGTCGAGCAGAGCCGCCACATGGGAATGGAATGCAGATCTACCGACGCAACCTGGACGACCTGGCCCTCTTCACCTGGCGCGATGCAGCCTGGACAACCGCCCCGGCAAACATTCGCACGGCGGGCGCTTGGCGTGCGTCCCGCCTAAGGCAGCCATGGACGGCAAGCTGTCGGATTTCACCGTCCTGGACTAGGGCTCCAGGAAGCTGCGCCGCGTGGCTCGGTCGAGCCTCGCAACCGAGGTGCTGGAAGCAGATGGCGCAGAAGGAGAGCAGTGCATGGCGCGCTCGGTGCTCGCAGAGGTGATCCACAACATGTCCCCGCTTCGGGGGTGGGCGACAACACTTCGGAGCGCGCTGGGGGTTTTTTGGTCACGGACTGCAAGGCCTTTACGATTGCGCGGTGCGCTCCCAGTCGGCCAGACGTGGGCTCGAGGAGCGGCGGGCGGCCTTCGAGGCACTGGCTTCTGGGGCGCCCTCGACGACGGACAGACAACAGTGCGTTGGGTGCATTCACGCTCGCAGATCGCTGCCGGGCTCGCCAAGGCCGGTTGGCAGGCCTTCGGCGTGATCCGGGCCTTCCTCGAGAAGCAGGAGTGGCGTCTCATCTGCGACGAGCAGCCCAAAACGCCATCGCTCGCATGCGCCTTTTGCGTTCATTTTGGCACAGGGGGGATGAGGAGGCGGAGGAGGAGGAGGAGGAGGAGGAGGAGGAGGAGGAGGAGGAGGAGAGGAGGAGGAGGAGG